>CAEFZX010019717.1:0-31275 GCA_903066825.1 Alfaro cultratus | reverse complement strand
GCTGAAAGTAACTAAAAAGTTACTTTTAATGTAACTTAGTTACTTTCCAAATAAAGTAGTCAGTAATCTAACTAAGTAACTTTTTCAAGGAATAATCAGTAATCTGATTAAAGTTACTTTTCCAAAGTAACTATGCCATCACTGGTTATTATGCAAGCAAACATTGACTCTTGCTTGTATGAAAGCAAGAGTAAATGTCTCAATGTCGTATTCAAATATGACTCTTAAAGTAGCTCAGGACAGTTGGAAGCAAGAAGGTTTTGGGTTTGAATTCTGGGCTGGAGCTCTTCTGTTTGGAGTTTGCATGATCTCCATATCCATGTGTGGGTTTTCTCCAGGTTACATGTCTGTTAGGTTAACTGTTCTCTCTAAATTGTCCCTGTCTGCTACTGAATTACTGCTGGAGGGGGGGAGGTAGTTAAAATGAAGGCAGATTTGAAGCCTTGATGGAGAGTAAAACTGAAATACACATTATGTTCCAAAAGGACTAGAGTTACTCAATACGCTTGAGTTAGAACACTGGTATAGTGCAATTTCAACTAACCATGAGTTTTGTCAGGAGAATTCAAAGAATGTTTTGAAACACAAAAAGAGTTAACAAAGTCAAAAGTACAAAAATTATAGAACAATGGAGCTGTTATATTAGCAGACGTTTACATACTTTTCAAAGTATTTATGGATTGTATTGGAGAAAGCTCATTTGAATATGGCCCTGTCTGATAATTGCATGACTTTTTGCACAGATCATATAGGAGAGAAGAACAATATGGAGAATGCCAGAAGAAACAAATGAGTCTTATCAGTCTTTCAAGCTGTGTAGGTTGAATCCCAATGTTTATGGCCAGAACAGGCAAAAGTTAGAAAATGGAATAAATATGAAAGAAATCCACTATTGATGGTGTTCAAAAATGGCAGTGAGTAGTTCAGGGCTGACCCAGATGGTCATGATACACCTCTACTGAGTGCCTATGTGGGTACAAAGGTACCCAAAATCAATACACAGCATTCAATCTCCTGGAGAGGCTAAACTGACCGGAGTATTGGGTGAGCACAGGTCTGGGCAAAAAGCAGCAGGATGAATATCCAACAGGGAAAGTGACCCACAGGGATATATACTCTGCAATGTTGAGCTGCAGGGTTATAGTCACTGCCTGGCAAGGCCAAGTAGAGGTGGAAAGAAAATTATTCAGTAGAGTTGTCTGAATGGCTAATGGTGAGAACTGAGCCTAAAGGGAAGACGGGGGGGGGAAAGGTATTTGTGCCACAAAACAGAGACAAATGCTGACATTCCATCAAGAAGCAACAACACAGTTATACACAAAGACTGGATAAAAGGTATTTCTGACTTGAGTGTTGTGTAGAGTAATGTATACCAATACAAATTACTTGTTATGCTGCCACAAGTGACAAAATATAGTTAGAAAACATATCTCCCAGTTGAACAATCTGACCACCAACCATCATGCAAATTCATAATGTGACTTCTACTAAACCACACTATGCGCTTTGGTATGGATGTTTCATTGAGTCTATTAGGCCTCGTTCTCTGTTCTTAGGTGTTTGCTGACTATTTTGACTGCATGTGAACCAAATTACTTCTACATCAGAGGATGTTTTCTAAGAGGATAAATAAAAGTACTAAAACATCTTCTGCAGACAATGGAAGGAAACAAATTTTAAAATTTCTTTGTAATTTAAATACTCTATACAAAAAAAAACAAAAAACTTGTCCTTAGATGTCTTGATGTTTATTTCAAATATCTTGGCTCTATGCAGATTCTTCAATGTACATTGGAGGAGACAGGCAGCTTATTCAAGGTGCACCCTAGAAAGTTTCTTTAAGCAAAGTTAAGCAACTTCAACTTGTAAAATATTTAACAGATGGGTTGTTCCCTCAAGTGTCTGTCACACAAAACCTTGTTTAAACCTGTCTACCTCATTCTCATTTCCCCAGCTGCTCAGCATGTCTCCTACTTTCTCTCTCTCTCCTCAGTTCCATCCATTTTGAACACTTTCAGTGTCTGCCATATGTACCAATATGGCCCATCAACAGACTGAGGCAGTGTGTATTCTTGGTTGTTTGTCAGAATCGATACTCATCCCATTGTGGAGTCTCTGTGGAGGATTTGAAGGCAGTGCTGCATGCTGCAGAATGAAAGAGAACATCTTTACTCAGTGAGTTTTCTTCAATCTTCAGAGATCATAACCAAACAGACTGTCTGAAAACCTTCCTGTAGACAAATAAACAATATTTTCTACTTGCAGGAGATGGGAAAATGAGACACTGGTTTTAATGGAAAAGAAATTGAACAAGCAGAGCAAACAAGCAGATAATTAAAGAGAAGTTACTTCATAAGAAAAGGGCCTTGTGTTTATGCTGTATGAAGCTCCATGTATGACTTTCAATCTTTCAGTCAAACATTTGGGTTGATAAAGTGAATTGTTATGGCATCAATTTATGATAAACATCTTGTGTAGCTCTTAAGACCTCATAGTTTTCATGAAATGAAACATGATCAGCCTTGCATACCTAAAGTTAATTAAGCCATCAGAAGGACAACTTTGGACAAAAGTTAATATACTGCACTACTTATATGGCAAACATTTACTTTAAATTGTACTGCCTTTATTTGCATTGTTCACATTTTCCTGGGAAAAGTAACATAATAGCATTATAAGCCATTGAATTATACATAATTAATTATTACTTTTTTCAACAAAATTAAGTATATGGAATATCATATGAAAAACAGGGATGAAAATTCAGAAGAATGGAAGCAAATGTACACAGTTTTACAATTACAAATGACGTGTTCTTGCAAAGAGGTGAATGCAGGCTGGTATTGACCTCCTGAGTTCAACTAGTCTCTTCCCTGTGTGGCTACTGAACCTAAGATGAGAGAAAGTTGCTCACAAAAAAAAGGTGAAGGATATATACATATATAAAAATATAGAGCACTGTACCACGTTAATAAAACCTAACTCCTTCTCTTCGAGATGTTCGCTGCTGGCGTGACTAATATCCACGGTGGCAAATGTTCATCCTGTCTCGTGATTTGCAGAGTTCAGTGAGCCAGGGTAGGTGTGACAGATCCTTTCTTCTACTAACCTATCAGCTGAATAATTACCGCTAACATGCTTCTCCACTGGGTTTTCCTGCCATAAACGGCCTCTCTGTCTCACACTAATGGAAAATTACGGCTGTGGCAGTGTGGCAAGCAGCGAGCTCGGGTCACAGGGGACGCGGATGGACGTATTCAGGTCAGTTACTGTCTGAGGAGGAAGATGAAGGGCCTTGCGGAGGTGCAAGCACAAAGAGATTTTTTTTTACAGTTGTGATTTTTTTTTACATGTTCTGTTTATCCAAAGTGTCCTTTCCACCAGAGATTCCTGTAATGTAAAATGAGAATTTTCACACCTGACACATAGAGACAGCCAACAAAGCAAGATCACGTTTACTTCAAACCACAACTCAAACTATATCTGTTTGTCTGTGGGAAAAAGCAGAAAAAATGCTAACATGAATGTTCCAAAATGAGATCGGAACAGAAACATTTTTGGAACAGACATCAAAACATTTAATTTCCACCGAATCTATTTAAGTTTTTTTTCTTAAACATATTCTTTGAACCTGTTGAAGAGCTAATATCTGTGTTCAAAGGTTCCAGACAGAATATTTTTATTATTCACTTGTTTTCGGTGATGCCCAAGTGACATCTGCCAAACAACAGCAATGGTCGACAAGCCCATACTCTTGATCCACTGGGGTTGAATTTTTGCTTTGGAAAACAATTTGATTTGACGCTGGAGAAGACGAATATGGTTATGCAAAAGGAGTTAGCTTATTACCAAAGCCAGTCAACACTAAAATGCCATTTTGTTGCAGCAAGCAACAAAACTCCATATTCCTATAAAATGTGTTATAGAGAAGTTTCAAGCCGTACGCTTCCTTGTTAACGGTGTAAAAACCCTCTAAGTGTGGACCGCAGAGTTAATGCAGCGATTTGCTCTGCTTGTTATCTGCTGTACGTACAATCTTCTGATCTGTTCACGGACATTTTTCTCACCGCAGCAGATGAGCTAACAAGATCCTGTCTTTGTTGTTGTTTCACATGCAGCCACAGCTTTCTAATCCTCGCTCACAGTGTTGGTACTCTCTTTCCTGCGTGTTTCACTTTTCTTTTATGTAAGGTGGGATCTGTCATTGTGTTCCAAATCCTTTCTACTTAAGAATCAACAGTAATTCTCTATAGGCTTTTGTAGTTGTCATTATTCAAAGAACGGAAGTCTTTTTCTCAAAGGAAAACTAGGCCCTTATTCTGATATAATAATTGTTTATTTAGTTGAACAACATAAAAAGAAACATCTTTACACCACCTTTATTTTGGAGTTTGATGTTCAAATATTAATCAGATGTTATCTAGATAACACATTTTTTGTTTTTAAAGCAATAAAAGATGGAAAATATTTATTAAAGGTATTTTCTTTTTTAAACCTTGGCCAGTACATCCCAATGGGAAGTACCTTCTGGTGTTTTCCAGCTATGGGAACCAGTGGCAGTTGGTGAATAAACTTCTCTGTGAGGCTGATGTGACAATAGATTTGCCTTCCTGTTCAGATGAATCATTGACAAATTAATACAATTCCAGAATATGACATTCTTCATACTTCAAAAGAACATATATTGCTCAATTTGCTAAAAACAAAATGTCTGTTCTGTAACTTGCAGGATATACAGTATTTAATCATTAAATCAGTGTCAACAGTTAATTCTGAAAAATAACAAACTAATGATTGATTGCCAAAGAGTTCAACTCTGAACCCACAACAGGTGAAATTATAGCAAAACAGAACTGTTAAGAATCAACTAATGGCACAAGAAAGCAGAGATATTCCTACCTAAGATAACAAAAATATGCTGGTAAAGGATGAAATAATCACAGTGGGAAACAAAAAATTAACCAAGAAATCAGAAGGACTTAACCAGGTTCTGCCAGAAGCAAAGTACCAATCAATCCTCTGGATTTACCCAACAATAAGGTACTAACTAGCATCTAAGTATCGTATGCTATGTTGTTTTGTCAGTTGTGGAGTTTTACAACATCAGTTCCATGTTGTAAAACTCCACATCAGAATGGCCATCTGACCCAGCAAACATAATAATATCAACCATTACCATAATATCAACCTTAAACATAACAGCAAAAAAACCAAAAATAGCAACAGGAGCATCATAATTATTAGCAATTTTTAAAAAAGAAGTCTTATCAAGACACCAAAACAAATGCCAAAATAATGCAATATACATACTAAGATGTCAAATTGTTATCTCTGCAGAGGCCTTCCAATAAATTGAAATATTGCTAATTAAGTAGAAGATGCAGGGTAGTATATCTTGAGGACTCTAGTTGGGCAGTCATTATCCCAACTGTAACTAATTATCTTTGTTTCTAATGAAGGATATAAAAAAGAAACATAACATTTTACTTACTATCTTTGCTTCTTTTTTTTTTTCTTCCTTTTTCACAACTTTTGATAAATAAACTTCTGTTCTTGTTAACATAATGAAAAAAAAATCTGTCCTTTTAACCTCTTGGATTTTAAAGCTATATCACTATTTATTTTATTCTTATTTAATTGGATATTATCAGATTTTTTTTTCTTTTCAATATTACTTTGCACATTGACTCCAGTGGAAGCAAATTGTCTGCTAGTAAATTACTGGTGAAACCTCAAAAACAGATTTGGTTTTATGCACATGATGTAACGCAAACAGGATCTGAACAAAACACAACTGAAAATGTTCTACTTTATATATCCAATTTGTAAAGTCCTATGAACGTTTTTCATATCAGGCCCTGGCTAAACATGACCAATGTTGACACTGTTGGTCAATTTGAGATATTTCTACTTTTAAAAATGCATGTAGAGCAGCTAAAGAGCTGCACTTAACTCGTTGCCCGGTCTATTATGTATTAAATTTCTCTTATATAGAATGTTGTTTTGCATCAACAATAGATACGAGCAAACACAACCGTTATGAGAAGATAATGAATGTGGTTGACAGTGGCTCTCACTTCAGTGAGATGTGACTCACTGCATAATGAATTGCTGTTCAGTCAGTAATGAGGGGACTCTTTCAATAAACATGTAAAGCAAAGAGTGAAATGCAATTTCAATATGAAACGGAAAAGTATTGTTATGCCAGAAACCAGTAAGTCCTTGATCCACACCATCTGCTGGGGGAGACACACAGATGGACCCAAATGCATGGAAATATGCAGCCCGAGAGCTAAATGTTCTGTTGTGACCATAAAGAAAATCCAGTGTCTGATATATGATGAAGCTTAATTATTAAGATGCTTAATAATTAAACTGGACACAGGGAGAATTCAAAGATTCTAGAACCATGAACTCCAGAAACAGCAGTTGGTGTTCCCAGACTTAAAATTGGCTCCTTTTTTCCTCCAAGTTTTACAATGGTCATCATGGCCAAACAGTTCCTCAAGGTCCTTCTTCCTTTAATCTGCAGGAAAAAAAATATATGGCTAAGTTTTATTATTTTTTTGTACTTTCCATTGTGTGAAACAAGAAAGCAGTGTATTCCAGGTACATTGACAGGTCTGCCTCCAATTAACTCAAATGTGTCAGTTCGTCTAGAAGAAGTTTCCAAAGCCATGACATCAACACCTGGACTATCATTGTGTATGTAAACTTCTGATTTTGAAGACGTATTCTCTCATTGTTGAGGCTTTTAACCCTCTGATGCGTGAGGGACTAACTAGCAATGTGTTTTTATGCTTTTAGACTTCCCTCTCCCCAACTCCAATTCCTCTGGGGGAATCCCAAGGCATTCCCAGGCCAGCTGAGGAACATAGACCCTCCAGCGTGTCCTGGGTCTTCCTCCCAGTGGGTCATGCCCTGAATATCTCACCAGACAGGCATCCAGGAGGCATCCTGACCAGATGCCCGAGCCACCTCAACTGGCTCCTCTCGATGTGAAAGAGCAGCAGCTCTACTCTGAGTCCCTCCTGGATATCTTAGCTTCTCACCCTATCTCTAAGGGAGAGCCCAGACATCCTACGGGGAAAACAAATTTTGTTCGCTTGTATCCATGACCTGGTTCTTTCAGACATGACCCAAAGCTCATGACCATAGATGAGGGTAGGAACGTAGATCGACCGGTAAATCAAGAGCTTTGCTTTTTAACTCAGCTCTCTCTTCACACGACAAACTGGTACAGCGCCTGCTTCACTGCAGACGCTGCACCAATCCGCCTGTCGATCTCCTGCTCCACTTTTCCCTCATTGGTGAACAAGATCCCAAGATACTTGAACTCCTTCAATTGGGTGAAGACATCCTCCCCGACCCGGAGAAGGCACTCTACCCTTTTCCAGCACAGTTATTTATGCATTTATTTGTATAGCTATGAAATTTTATTTTATTTATTGAGATCATAAAAGAACACATTGATCAACAGGTTTTGCATGTCATTCAACACATTCTCTCTCGTGGTTTTCTTGTCCAGGGTGTCAGACACACACAGACACACACACAAATAATACACATGCACAATAAAGTATAGGCGGTAATGTTAGCTAGTTGGTTAGATAACTAGTGTTGGCTGACTTTGAAGAAGGCTAATGTGTTGATTTGTGACAATAACGCTGTCACAGTACTCATGATTGACACACACGCACATTTGTGGGGTTAAAAATAAAGATAATACTAATAATGTAAGAGTTATTGCTTTGTAAAATAATATTATTAAGGGGTGAGACTTAGGACTCAGTGCATATGGTTCACAAAAAAAAAAAAAGTTTTCCTGACAGTCACAGCTTGTAAGAAACAAAGATTCCCATTAAATTCCACAGGAAATGAATACGAGCCATTTTTGAACTACTTATGGAAGAATGGGATAATAATATAAAACATGCTACTTCTTAAAATGTATAAAAGGTAAATTAAAAACTTTATTTGCATGATATCAATAACATGCTTGTTGAGGAATACCAGGAATACAAAGAGGTGAAAACTTTTCATTACAAAGATATTGCAAAAAGATGACCTCACCGAGTCAAAAAGGACCTACTTAAGCATCAGAGGGTTAAGTAGAAATAATCTTGGTTGGAAATAATCTTTTGGTTTCTAATTGTGTGTAGAATATTAATTCAAAGTGCTTGTCTTCTGTCCAGAGCTGCAGGTCTTCCACTTGTGGGCATATCACACCTGACTGCAATCTGCTCGCTATCACTAGTGTACTTAGGCAGCAGTCTGGCAGTCTAAGACACCTGATTACTCTTTACTGTCAGGACAAATTAAATCCAGTCAAATCAAATCAAACCAAACCAAACCAAATATAATCAAGTCCTTGCCCAGTCAAACTATCCAAATATCACTGCCACAAATCTCATTCAAGCAATAACTCCTGTCCTTCCTTCCATAATCTGAGCAACACAATCCCTTTTTTTCATTTGCAATAAACATCTTAAGCTGAGTAGAGCCGATATGCTGTTAGAAATGTTTAAGTTGAACATTTACTCCAAGCCAACTAGTTAAAAATGCATCTAAAAGTCAGCCGGACCTTTGAACATCTGTTTGATAGGAATGGCTGCATTAAACACGTCAAAGAGCTGAAACCTGAATTTTCCAATCAGGATATGTCAAATCAGACATATCTGATTTGAGTTCAACAAAGGAAGTTTGTTGAACTTCCTTTTTGGAGTAAACCTCTGGTCAGCTTAGCTTTTTAGGAGTATTGTTATAATTCTTACAACTGTTTTTGCACAGCAACTTACTGTGGGTGAAAAATAATTTATTTTTCACTCACTTCAACCAACCAACAGAGAAAGGGCCAAAAACACAAACAAAATCAATGCTTCTGACTAAAGAAGAAACAGATTTACTCATTTATTTTACAAGTAGTTCTGTTGTAGATTATGTCTCTGAGCTGACTGTTGGAGGAAAATTGATGTGTTTAAATGGATTGATCAATGTGCATGTCCCAATAGATTTTTTGTCCTTTAGTGAAAAAGATTGGGACAAATTTGCTGCAACATTTTTCAATCTTTGGCAGGATGAACAGGAAAATCGCATTCTGGTTCATAACTGTTAAATGTTATGTTTACAGCGCACCTTGAAACATGTTTTCACTGACTTCAAACGTTAGCCGTCTTGCCTGGAGTCAAGCACCGTTTTAGTCTTTGTATTTACTGTGGGTGCACCTGAATCTGGGAACCTTTCTAGAGACGGCTTTTTTGTTTTGCTCAGTTTGGTACATTTAGCATCCTCTCTGTCCTTGAGGAACAGGTATCTATCTGCATGTGGAACTGCTCAATTTTCAACAGTCTTTTTTCCCCTCATGAAAGAAAAATGATGAATAACACTTCACAAAGTTTGGGGTAGGAGTTATCCTCAATGCGGCGCCAGAATTAAACTTTAACACAACCGCTAGTGAAACATGCAGCTTCTCTGGTTGTGTAAAACATTTTGATGAATATTAATGGCTTGTTTTCCACATTTTTCTTCCTTTCATGCTACCTTTCCTTGCTTGTTCCCAGTGTCTTCGCTGTTCTTCATTATTATTTTGCTTTTACGTTTGTTTCTTTCTACATCTTTTTCAAGACTTTGTCTTCCCTCTCATTTTGGGGAAATATGAAGAACTGTGTGCTGTGCGTCATCCCAGCAGGGTTCAAATTAAATATTTTCAGCAGTAGAGTGTGTGGGTTACATTTCCAAAGAACATAGAGAGTAAAGCCCAATTGTATATCTACTGGAGGCTCTTGATTTATTTTTAGCCGTCACAAACCAGAAATGAAAACCTATTTAAGCAAACTACTGCAATTAGGATGTGCCAACCTTCTAATCAAAAGAATAACAGGCTCATTAAGAGCTAAAACACTGAGTCTAACCAACGGGCATGTCTCTTTTAGGAATTAGAATTGATACGATGCAGTTAATTGTTGTGTATAATGCTAATCTGCTTATTGTTATAATGGACAAAAATAATTTAATCAGACCAGATGAAACAAGGATTGTCATTTCAAACGTTCCAAAGGGAGCTATTGGAAATGTTCACTCCTTTTGGTTATTTTTCATCCCTGCCTCATTCTGATAAGAAGGGCTGAGCTGATGGTGTTTGTTGAAATGTACCTGTATGTTACACACAATTTTGCGACTGAAAAAATCAGGAGTGCCTGAAGAAATCCCATGCATGAAAGTATGGAATGGTAGCCACACAAGAACATTCAGATATGATTCCATCCTGTCTTATAAGGCACAGACTTGACCAGGTGTGGACAAGAACGGTTATGTTACACCTTGAAGTTCCCTCTGTAGGGAACCTCTGAGTCAACTAACGACTGTCACTCCTCTTCTTCAGCTGATTCTAGTGAATGTTTGACAGAAGGTTTCGTTTCCCAAGATGTCACATGCACTCCAACTCCCTCTGCTAGTAAAGGACTGTAAGACAAACAGATGTGTCTTCAAAATCACATTCTTAAAAAATCTTCAAAAGTCTTACTTTTGAAAAGTCTACAGTCAAATGTTTGTGCTTGAGACCATTTTTTTCTCAAATTCTTTAGATGTTAAAAAAAAGTTGAATGTTTTTACATAAGGACGTTGTTGCTTAGCAAAGTGCCGAAAATGGACAGACGACAGAGGAGATGAACTGTTATCAGTGACAGATAAAACTGTGAGCTTTAGTTTAAATTTAAAATTGACATTCATAGGAGAGGAATATTTTCCAACCGTTGAGTTTATTTAACTGAAGCAATCTCGTTTATAAAGATGTTGACTCTTTTAATTGTCCAGTTTTACCTCAGCTCAGTCTCCACAGGCAGTACAAAAAAAAAAAATAAAATCTTTTATGGTTTCCTTTCTTCACTTCTAAAAAATGATCTATTAAAATATTCAATTTTGATGAGAGATCAGTGATTTATTCTCAGATTAAGCAGTCTGACAGTGGTCTCCACCCAGCAGGTTCACTTCATTTGAATTTAATAAGTGGATGTTGCTCTCCAATCAGTGTTCGGCACTGTGTCCCTGCATCCAATCAATACCCCAGTGGCCAATCTAAATTTATCTGCAAACATCAAAACCATGATTGGTATCTTGGGAGACAGCATATTTTCATACAAATTACAGACGCTAGAGGAATAAATTATTGTGGAAAAATACTTTTTCTTTCTGCAAAACTGTTCTTGCACTGACATATCACAATCATAACAGGGGGGTTATATTATGTGATTATGGAGTTTGCTTATTAACAGGTAAATTATATGTATTTCACACTATTTTGTTATGTTTTTCTTCACACATGTTTTTTGGTCTTGATTTTACACATCAGTCATGGTTCCTGCTGTCTTTGGTTCTGTCCCTCATTTCTTATGCTGTAATTTGTGATCAGTTGTTTTGCTTGTGTTTCCTAAAAAAAGTTTGGATTATTAAATTAACAGGAAATATTTGGAGAACATGGAATTTTATGCAAGTATTTCTGAGATCTTGATAAGGATGAAAAAAAAAATATTTATTTGTATCTTAACTTGTATTAAAGTATCTTTCTTCCATTTTTTATTTCTTTAAACAAATAAAAAATGTTCAGCTTGTTTTAATTTTGCTTTATGTTCTTTTGTGTTTCCTTTTTCCAACAGAAATTAAACATTTTCTCTTGGTGCTTATTCTCAAAAGCAAGAAAAAAGCTCTGCAAACGTTGAAAGCTGGATGTGAGAGTTTGTGGTTCTTTTTGTCAACAGAATGTGAAATGTGAATGCCCTGCAGGTTTTAGCTTTATGTAACTTGTTTTTCCATTTAAACCATTTTTGTGAAGGTCAAACACAGCTTGCCTAACTTCCTCAAATCGTTTACCGCTACAGCTCTTTCAACTATGAATTATAAAACATGTGGTCATCATGAAAGAGTAATTGAGACATGTTTTCCAAAGTCCACAGGACTGCATATGCCAAAAGACAAATTCTTATGTTAATACAACTAAGCAAAAGATTCAGTCCATTTTTGACCTTCAAGGTGAAAAGTTAACACATGTAGAGGCAGAAAGCTGAAAATCAATTAATCATATTTTCACAGAGGGTTTAACGTGCGTTAGGGCTAGAGTTTCCATAGAAACAGCAAGAGTTAAGTTGGTAATGTTTAAAAACCACATTTTGTTTCCATTTAACAGGTGTGTCAGAAGCTGCTTTGCATGCAAAAGGACAATAATCCAGCTGGCAGCAGTAGAAACCGCAGCGTGGGAGGTCAAGCAACTATTTTAGCACAGTCACACCAACTAAAAGCAGTTTGGAACAGATTTTGGTCATCAGGATCTAACAAAAAGTCTGAGTAGCTTTTTTTGCACACATCTTGTGCTGCTGATCACTGATGGCATATGCCTGGGAAGAAGATAAACCACTGAGGCAACATTCTGCTGTGATGTTTGAGTCGTTTGTGAACATTGGTGTCCACCCTGTCAGGGAAATGATAAGAGATCCTCATGTTATCTTTCAGTCCTTCCACTCTACGTAGAAGACAGGTATATTTGTCATCTTGTTCTTTCGGTCATAATGTAAAATGTGAGAGAGCCAAAGTTTCTGAAGCTATCACACTCTGAGATAAGGCAACATGTGTATTTGAATGTACGATTACTTACTTTGCTCCAATCACAAAAGACAGATTATAATCCTACAAGTGAATTGTGTCATCAGATTGGTTTACCAACAATCTGGCCAATTTTGAACAGGTATTAAGAGTTAAAGACCTTCAAAACCACATCAGAGAGATGAGTCTCCTGGAGTCAAGCCCTTTATCACGAGGATAGGATGGAAACCTGACATCCGGGTCTGTGAACACCCGTTGACATGAATTCCTGGCAATTAACCTGCCTGAATTTCCGCCTGGGGCATTCGTCAGTGTTCCTAATTAGCATTTAAATCGCACAGAACTTTTTCTTCCCATTTGGAAGAAAATGTTGTGATTGGCTAGATGTATTGCTGTGTAAAATTTGCCACCACTGATCTCTTTGACTAGTTATTATTATGCAGGTCTGTGAAACCCTCCACCCTCAGGGATTTCACACATGTTCTCCACTTCCAAAAACCCCCCACAAACAATAAAAGAGACTATTGATCTTTAATTTTCACTCTATTCACAAATCATTTGTTAAAAGAAAAATCTGGCAACATATCTGAGCACATCTAGATGTAATCTTCTCTATAAATTGCGCACGACACCCAATCACAGATGGTAGATTATTGGTTTAATTATTTCCAGCTTTAGCTAAGATAAAGATCTTTATTAGCCAGGCTTTAAAGAACGTCTGGGCAGCTTTGTTGGATAGAACCAGACTACTTATGTTCTCTCTGGGCATGATAGAAGATAAAAACAATAGCTAAGAGGCGGACATTTGGTACTCCAGAATTTTTTTAACCACCTAAAAATACTGATTGAATATTTAGCATTAGTAAATTCAGGAATCCAAGCATCTAGAAGTAAACTTGCATACATATGTCTGTTCCTTCATTCAATTAAAATAAATTTTCAAGGCACCCAAATGAACTTTCAAATACCCATATAGGCTATGGAGAGGCTCAAATGTTCGCTACATCAGATCCACTTTCTGAGAGAGTGCATCCAGATGCATGCAGATGTATTTTGAGTCGTAATAAAGGAAATTCTGGATGAATTTAATACAATACAGCTTTTGTGTTTTGCAGCAGGTGAAAGAGGCAAGATGAACATTGCCTGTAACCACAGCATCCCATGTATGCAGACTGGAACAGGAGGTGTTGTCAAACTTAACAGCAGAAAGCTCATTGTATGATAAAAATGGGTAATTTGAAGTCACAGTAATCACAGGGGTCCTATCAAGCCAATAACCAAGTTTACAGCCAATGTCTTCCACCACAGTGTGAGCAATTTTCTCTACAGAAACCTATTTTACTCATGGAGAGGAGGGAATTGGTGGGTGCTGAAGGCAAAATTTCCCAGGAGAGCCGGGACATATTGTGAAAATCACTTGTACTGAAATGCATCCAACATATTGTCACTCAGACGAGGGTGAATAGGGGAACAATACTGTGTGCACTCAAAGGAACAAATACGCTTCAAGGTTGGGAGGGCCAGCATTCTGCTAGACTGAGGTTAGAGATATTACTTTACAAAGTCCTGCAGTTTGATATGCAAACTTTAAGGTAGTGAAAAGATAATGGCTCCAGTCTTTAGTCACTGAAGAAAGGATAGATTTAATCAGGTGTCGGACTCCAGTCCTTAAGGGCCGATGTCCTTCAGTTTTCAGATCTGTCTCTGCAGAAAAAAACACTTGAATAAAATAATTAGGTTATTAGCTGGAGAACTTGTTTCTGAACAGAAGAGATATGCAGTTATTTGATTTTTTTGTGTTGGACCAGTGGCACATTTAAAAAAGGCTGGACAGTGGCCCTTAAGAAGTGGAGTTTGACACCCTGGTTACAGTTAACACAGTGGCTCCTAATGATCCAACAAAGCATTATTCAACATATTGGCCTGTCACAGGTTGGATGTATATCGGTCTGTGAAGATACCTTGTAAATGCAATTTGAAAAGCTCTCTGCGCAAATGAAACATTAGGCTGCAAAGTTGAAATTATTGCAGGAAGGGCATTAATGGAGGTCCGTCCATCATTTCGGTGTGAGCTTCCTGAGCCCAGCAACAAGCATCACGACGCCCATTCTAACTCACAGACCAGCACAAACTGGTGACAGCATCTTTTTTTGGCAGCTATTTTTACTTTTTGTACTACAGGACAGACAAACTCACAAGTCCTTTTGAAAAGTAAGAGAAATTGCCTCAGTTCAAAAGTTACATTTCCTGTTTCTAGGAGGTTAAGTCTGGTCTTCAGCTGTGATGTTGTACTAACCCAGACTTTAAAAGTCATGTTTGATTTGAGTTTATGATTTGTACTTAGAAAAAAAAAACAAAAGAAACATTTTTATAATTTTTTTTTTCAATACACTAAATGTTAAAGAAAAGCAAAAGATAAAATGATAATATTAACAGATTTAATTAAAAACGGCCGCATGAAACTTAGTGAGTTAACTTAGCTACGGAGCCTACTTGGACAAATACCAGTTAATTTAATTGAAAAATAATGAGTGCTTTACTTTGGCTCGATGCCAGCTGCCTGGCTGCCAAGCTTGCCAGATAAATATCAAAATTAATGTCTCAGAAAAATTATCTTTTTTAAATTCCCCTGCCTGGCTGTCACTGAAGTAATTTGTCACATTAAAATATGAAATTTCACATGCTCTATAACCAGATGGCCTGGGTATCGGGTCAAATATAAAGAAATATGTGTTCCCTTATAAGTTTATATGAAGCTAATTAAAATAACATTAGTTTTCAGGCTTCATTGCAGTGCTGGTATTTTTAAAGGTAATCTATTCTCTACAAAAAAAATCTGTAAAGCCTCCATTGAATCTCCGTAAAAGTATTAAATTGAATATTTCCAACTGTATTTTCTTGTTCTACAATGTACCACACATTCAAGTTTTCTCTTCTGCTTGTTGTTGTCACACAGCCAACACGATACCTGTTGTGGGGAAACTTTCTTTTTTCCTTTTTTTTTCCCTCTGTCCATTGTGGGCCTGCTGTGTTGGTGGAGCGATTGTGTATTTAGATTGTGGAGTGAGGGCGAGTGCAACCTGAAGAAGAGTGCAAATTGTTCACACCTGCTGAATTTGATGACCATGCTAGTGGTGCTAACAGCTTTATGAATCACATGCTGAGATGGAGATACAAAGAATGTGCAAAATACTATGTGTAGCAAAGTCTTGGTGGACAGCAGCCACTGTGATAATGGTAAAAAACGAGTGACAGGAAGACAATTTACTCCAGTAGACTGCTGTTAGCTTTTAGTGAAATCAGTGTGAGCAGAAATATGTGGTTTAAGGAAACTCTAAATAACTAGAGTTATCGCTCTGGCAATCATCATTTTATTTTTATTTCTAGTAATGGTTATATGTAACAACAACCTAATAGCTATTAGGTTTATATGCCATTATTATTATAACTATTTATTTGTGTTCAGACTTCTTCTCTGTGTCAATCACGTTTGACATTTTGTTAAAATTACAACCAAAAGGCCAAGGTAGTCGAAAATTCTTTCTTTTTTTATAGGTTTTGTGTTTGTATTTTATGCAAATCTTTTTAAGTGATTTTTTTTCTGCTTCACAATGAGAACAAAATGGCTTTAATTTGAAATTTGCACCATCGGATACATTTGTCTAGTTAATCCAGGTAAGCAAATTAACCTAAATTTAATGAATGTTGATCCTTATGTTACTGGACTTTCCTCAGAAGCAAATGTGAACGATATCAACTAACTTGTGTTGTTGATGTCAGTGTTGTTAGAAATAGGTCTTTACAAAAAAAATAAAATGTTTTCCTCAATCATTTGCACTTAAAACTGTTTGGTTTTTATTTTGTAACTGTGTGCCAAGGTTGTTTGCTGGTGATGTAAAATTTAGCTGAATCTGATGTTTCTCACCAACAAGATAGAAAAATATTCAAAGTGGATTTATAGAACAAAGTACTTAAGGCACTTCACAGATAAAGATATCTTCAAATAACAAGGATTCATCTACAGAAGTCAAATATATTTATACATATACATATATGTACATAAATCAGACACATCATTACCTGTTAAGCATCTGCTTGAAACATACCTAATTATAAAAAAAAAAAAATCATTATCTGAACTGTTTCAAAAGTGAGAGGTCAACTGAAAGTATATTAGTCTATGAATGAAAGCCACTGGCAGCAGCAGCCATCTGGCTACCATTAGAGTCTGCAGGCTCTTGTCTGGATGCGAACAATGACTCAGCTGGATGCAGGCGAGCAGAGGTAAGCAGGACCTCCAGGCAAGGTCACCTGTGGGTCCGGATGAGCCGGTCCGACTCCTCATCTCAAACACGCACACCAACACAGATGGCTTAATGGAACCCCGAGGCTCCTGCTGATCCAGCTCCGGATTATTCTTATCATTCCAAAAAGGTGATGATATTGATTTTTTTTCAGGGTTTGGCTTAGAGTGTTTACGTGTCTGACTGATGTCTATCTCAACATGCAGCGTTTCGCCTGTCAGTCAGCTCCAGTCAGCAGAGCTAACATCAACAGAGTCAAATTTAAAAGATGAAATATTTCCCATTTATTAATGTTGCAGAGAATTCGTCTACATTTCAGCGTTCAGGATCAGCTTAGTGAAGGTGTTTATGGAGTAGGTAGCCTACACTGAGCATCTGTAGGCTAATTATAGATTTAGGCTAAAATGTCTTCTTATTCTTTTGATCATTATTTGATCAAACATTTAATTGTCATCAATTTTACCAGATTTGCTGAATTTTCTAAGTTTTGCTGATAATCAGTTGTACAATGAAAACACTACAGAACTATACAAGTAATGAAAAATAGCCAGACAGACAACGCAGCGCTGTGTGTTGAGGAAAACAAGAGAAAGCACAATAATTACCGAAAAAATACTTCAACAAGACAATAACTGAGACAATAACTGAAAATAATGAGGTGAACTCTGACCGTATTATTGTTCCACTTTCATTATTTATTCAGCAATTCACCAGTGTGCTGTTACAACAAGTCTGAATAAAAATGAAACCCAGTCTCTCATTAAACACGATAAGGGGAAGCTGATACATTCCAAAGTTTTCATTTACTGTAATATTTTGTTCCACATGTGCAGCAAAAAGCTGTATGTTCAGGCTTTTTACTGATCAAAGCTGCCATGACTTTATTAAAATAACAGACTGCTCTACCTCCAGTTGATCAGGCTACATTAGAGTAATAGTTCTGTTTACAAATTATTTGCAAAATGTAAAGTGAAGATCCATTAACAGCCAATAAATGTCATAAAACTGAGTTATTTGCAGTTACATGCTGCAGGCAAAACACTTTTCATCAGCTTTCTGAAGAAACCACCAAACAAATTACTAACAATAAATTATTGATCTTCTCACCAAGGTTACTATAGCTAACAAAAATGTTTTCCCATTTTCAGTCTTTATTTCTTTAGTTTTAATTAGCTGAAATAAAAAAAGGCACTTAATGGGGAACATTTATAACTAACTGGAACTGTGTTGTGTGTTTATAACACGAAAATACACATATACTATAGCTGCAGTATCCTTCATTTTCATGTTTATGAGTCTATTTATTAGTCTTTCCAACTGATGTGAAATTGTTTTTCCCCCAACTCAAGCAGTCTGCGTCAGCTGTCGGCAAATTACGGCACTCCAAGCTCCTCCTGGCGGCTCTTTCACTAATCTGCAAAATGGGCCAAAACATCAGTCAGTCGGTTGTTTAACAATAACTGAATAAAACTTTTTCCAATTGGTCTCTTCTGTTGAGTATTCATGAACACATCATTGTATACATAGTTACAAAAACACAATACTTTGACTGTTTTGAATTCTGCAATAGGAAACATTGACAACTTCTACTATAACAAATACAAACTAAGCTAACAATGAACAATATTTAACTATTAATAACTCATAAAAACTAGCAGACTCTGAAAGCTAATTAAAACTACCTCAATTAGAAAAAAGCTCACTTCAAAATAAAACTATAATGAAAAACCCCAAACTATTATAACCCTGCTTCTCACATATTCCAGAATTTTTCAAAGAACACTCCTATATTTGTTTTATTTTATGCTTATATGCTTATTCCTAAATCCTCGTTTCACCATATCATCTGGGTTTGCTCTCCCTTCTCCACAGATAAACAACCCTGCTAGACGGCTGAGACTTAAAGCCGCTGTCTGCTTTCATGGAGGGATGTATTTGTGGAAGCAGTAAAGCACTGAACTGCGTGACGTTGGTGTCGCGGTGAGGCGGCAGGCGCTTGTTAACCTGCCGTGATGAACAGCTGTAATGTCATTTGTCCGGCAGCAGGCTGTGAAGCTCTGCCAGAGTTGCGCTCCAGGAGAGGTGTAAAAAAACGGCTCCAGACAGCTCTGAATAGTGCAGAAGGTCAGATTTATTTCAAGCATACATCACATTTACAAGCACCCAGCAGAAGAGGAGCTTCAACAGCCTTCAGCTTTTCTGTGCACAGAGGATTTTTATAAATTACATGTTCTGAATAAATGCTTCAACCTAAATTATTAAGTTGTTGTTTTTTTTTTAACTGAAGAGAGTTTGTCCATTTTTGTTGCTTTATATAATAAAAATATAATTCATTTTCTTCCTGCAGGGAGTAGAAACCTCTGGAAGAAGCATGCATCCAATCAATGCTGGAACAATAAAGAGTGAGAGTCATGTTTTATTTAAAGAACAGGGATCAATCAATGTCAGACCTTCATAACAAAAGGGTGGAGGCGTTTAGACAAGTTTTTTTTTATGATTGTAATAAAACCATCTATAAAGACGTTGGACTGCAGTAATCAACAATATGGCAAATTGTGTGCAAATTAGGGAAATTCAAGTCTCTCTCTGTTCCCGGAGGAGAGGTTAATCAACAAAAATCACTGGAGCACCAATGTGTACTGGCTTCTGCATTACAAAGAGTCCAGGTTAACATCTAATCAAGCAAAAGGTCTCTGCCACTGTGGCTAAACGCTAATGCTCACAGGTCAACCATCAGAAGATGCAACACAAGTTTATTTGTACAGCACATTTCAGCAACAAGGCGATTCAACAAACCACTGCAGAGGAAAAGAACAAAAAGCTAGAAAAGTCTTCAAATATAAACTTTTATCTTTAGAAAAGCAAAAATATCACACCTTAGGACAAGATTATGAAACAAGGTGGTGGATCAGTTCTGAATAACATTAGAAAATATCTGAGAGATTGTGCACTGATGAATGAATTTAGATCTCTTTAATTGTATTTCACAAACTTATAAAATGGTAAATGTTGTACAACAGCTATGGAGGTGCCAACAAATCTCCCATCTTTTTCTCCCTACGTTCATTTCATGCCAGTAGCTCAAATCAACAAAAATGCTTTTCCAATTAAACTTAACATTTTCCAGCAGTCCTTGCTATTTCACTAAATGTAAAGGTGCATCTAATAAAGCACACTGAAGCCATTCCTTTCTCCTGTGGAGCTTCTCTCATTTGACCTCATTCGTCAATATGATTGATTTGCCACCACAAAGCTCATTATTGCAGGCATAGAGAGGATCAACGCACAGCTTTCTTTGCTGCACGATTTCAGGTTTAAAATCAGAGAGAACCAAAAAAAAAAAAAAAGAGGATAAATGCTTTCAAGAAGGCCTCCTCTTTAAAAAGCAAAATGTGTTCCTTTATAAATGATCTGGTCTGAAAATGATTACAACAGCAACCAAAATACAAAGAAAATCAGCTTGGACTAATATTGATTTAGCCCACTTTAAAAGATTTTATGAAAGTCTGACTGGTTGGAAGGAAAGAACAAGAAAGGTAGAGATATCAAGGTTTTTGAGCTGTAATGAGCACTATATTAAGTCAATGGATACTCTAACAGCTGCAATTCAGCATTACGGGTGGCACTTTGTGGCATTTGGTTGTTGAACTCATACATTATTTCTTAACTTATGTGTTAATGGCTCTATTCATGCAGCTGAGCCACGTGTTAATGACAGATGGTGTTGGAGTTTAAAGTGATTTCTTCCCACCAACATTTAGATTAACAGTCAGGTAATGACAGCTCTTTGCATTACACACTCCTTTCAAAGTGATGTAGGATCGCTGATTATTTTTTCTTGCAAATCAGTGGTGTATGGCACAAAACACAACCTCTCAAATTATACTTCACTGTAGTCGCTTCAAAAAGCAAATAGAAGCGACGATATGAAGGAAATATGTTGAAATCAAATGTAATATACAATAAATCCCTATAGATCACTTATACGTCATATTTTTCAATACTCAACATTTTATTTTTATGTGCAACTTGAAGAAAGATGGCTAATAATTCATAAAACCGAATCTAATTATATGTGACTCACCCTTGGGATGGCGTTTGATGAATGGCCTGCAGTACAGCAGTGAAGAGAGAGAAGGAAACACGTTTATGAAGGTAAAAACACACAGAGGCTATTACCTCGTTTCATCTGTCAACACAACATCCACAGACAACAGCCCGACGGTAATAAATTGGAATAAAAACTAAAACCTTGAGGGGAAAAATGCCCAAATATATCATCGAAGTCACACTTTGTCATTTAATTAGCAAGCAAGAAGTCGGTGGGAATAAAAACACCTGCTGCACCATCCATCATGGAAACACGCCACCATTATCCATGATAAGTCTCTGCAGAACGTGGAAACAATGAGTCGCAATTCATTCATGGCCAAACCGCCACCTGCTTTTGTTCAGTTTTCACACCCAAGGCGAGGTAAAGGTTGAATTGCCTTTTTCTGTTTGCCATTTTGTGGACATGTGTGATGGAAATGTCAGAACGCTGAGAGTCACGCTCCAAACAGGCAGACAGAAGTGAACTTTGTCACAGTGTTGTTGTTTATAAAAGCATAAATGAATCTAGTGCCCAAAGTGACTCTCTTCTCCCCAGAACATGACAACACAGCACAATACTGATTAAAACAACGATTTTAATAGAGAAATGTCACGACTTACATACATAATGGGGAAGACATCTTAGTTGGTATTTAACAAAGAGGCAGTTTATGTCATCATCCACAAAAGGTCATTGCTGAAGAATTATGATTATTCACAGAGTGCTGTATCTTTGCACTATTAATGGAAAGATCAATAATTCCTTAATTTTGATCAAAAACTGCTTTATCTTGTAGAATAGTTACTTGCAAGTTAGTTTTGTCTTATTTCAAGTGAACTAAGATATCTGCACTAGAAACTAGACCTAAAATACTTGGTAGGATTTTGTGCTGTTGCAGTGCAGGGAGAGAACTGCAGCTGGAGTTAGAGTTTCCATATTCTCCACACACAGATGAATCCAGGAGCTGGGTTACAGTCGACATATTCAATTGTTTAGTCCTTTCTAAACCAGAGATATCAGGAGCATCTTACCTGGATGAAGAGAATGAATTGCTGCTTCGTTGTTAAATGTCCTCCTTTCATATGAACGTAAATTATTGCATTACAAGGCCCAAAAGGCTGGAGGAAAAGAGAAGTACCAAATTAATGTCGTTTCACTGAGCTCCAGTGAAGTACAGACATCAGAGCCAACAACCCAAAGACTGCTACTAAATCAACCTGTACCGTCTTAACACCTCATCAGAGCCACAGGCTGATCGTCTTCATGCCACATCATATTACAGCTGCAGTTCATCCAAAACTGATCAAGTACTGACAGCATATATTGTAAAGTACATGCGCATATTGTTCAGTAGGGTGAAATGTCAGTTTTAAACTTCTTTTTTGATCAATTTTGCCTTATATAAAATGTATGTTCTGTGTGTATAAATATGTGGCTGAAATCTGGTATTTACACAGAATGTAAAAATCTATTTGTTCTCTCTGACGTTTAATTTTGTGCTGCTGCTGCCATCAGGCAAGAGATACAGAGCAATGAAAACCAGGACAAATCGCCTAAAAAACAGTTTTTACATAATGGCAATCATGGCACTAAATTCAAAGGCATAAGAACTTCTGTTCTTGACATCACTTGTTAAAATGTAATTCTGTATACGCTGCGACACCTCTAGATGCAGCAACCATCTTCTGATCTTATCTATTTCTCTCCTTTTGCACTATTTATTTCTTTATCTTTTTATGTATTTATGTATATTGTATACTGTATGTTTTGCACCTCAACTCGAATTAAGCACAATCTCAATCTCTTTGTAATCTGTGGATGACAATGACAAATAAATCTTATCTTATCTTAATGTTGTGCGGTTCTGGATGGAGTTCAGTGAAATCATTGTATTATCAGGGTTATCTATTGATATTGAACATGTCTCTATTGCACCATGTAAAAGTGACGGCATAATGACAAAGTGTAGAATTTGAAGGCGGCTGTAATGTTGGGGCTGCATCTCTTTAAATGACAGAACTGCATGTTATAGAGAACTGTGAATAAGTTGAACAGAACAATTCCTCCTCTCTCCTGGCTCCCAAGGAAAACTTCTACAACCAAATGAATGAATCACAGTAGAGGGAGAAAACAACGGGGAGAGTCACGTTGAATCAGAGCCGTCAGAGAGCCTGTGCAGCCTCTGCTCTTCCAGAACAATAGAGAGTGAATATAAATCACATGCAGAAGTAAACATATGACAGTACAGATAACCGTGACGAAGCAGGAGGAGGAGGGAGGAGCCCTGGTTGGAAATGTCATTCCAGCGAAGGCGACGGTTCGGCTCCCCTGCCTCTTTAAGTGCCATATCTCTCAGAGAAACTGACAGCAGAGGCCTGCCTGCTGGAGCACAACAGCGATCCATGGCTGGATTCTGCAAACATAAAGAAAAGCTAATAGGTGGGCTGGTGTGTGCTGTTCTCCCTTGGCGTACACACCCTACCAACCACCGAAGGAAAGGACTCAAATCTGATTTCCTCCCATCTAAGTTTATGTCAGAGAGGGAAATCTTTGTATCTTTGTAGTGCAAATGTAGATAATGTAATATATGGTGTGAAGAATCTTGAACCAACTGAAATATGAACATGTGAAAATTAAAAGTCTTTTTGAGTGATGGGAGTTCTTCACCATGGTTTAATAAGGCGTTGTGGGATTTGTTAGGGTGCATGAATGGATGGACCGTGACTTCAAACATTCTTCTCTTTATTTAGAAATGTATCATTTTATATTTGACTAGAACATTCAAAAGAGCACTTTCAAATGTTTTCAGAAACTTAGAGAAAAATTGAGGTGTACTATTAGAAAGCCATTTTTATTTCCCCTTAAATGGTGTCACGTTTGGAAGACAAATATTTTTTGTGGGTTGAACAATGGAGACTTTTTACCCTTAAAAACTCTCAGCTCATAAGAATAGAGAGACCTTTTTTAAAAAACCTTTTGCTGTTAACCAAACAGACCAACTTCAAAAACGTCTAAAGTTCCAACAGTTACTTGTTGAATTTATTTGTTCTTTTTTTTTACCTTCTACATTTTCATATCTTTCAGTTTTCTCTTTTAAACCCTTTATGCAGTTCTTTTTTTATCATGAACAATGCACTATTTTCATATGAAATGCATTTGAGAGTATTTAGATCTACTATGTAGTCATAAGCTTAAAAGAATAAGACTTTAGAAGAAACATGAGTCAAAGACATCCAGGATTTTATCAGGCTCTGTTAGAAAATCACATTTGGTGTCTAATTTTTGGATCCCATCTATTTGATAACTCTTTACCATAGGTGTATTTGCATGTTTAACAGCAGCTTGGCAAGCTGTATTCATCCCAGCAGTCAATTCTCATTTCTACTTGAAAAGAAGAAGAAAGGGGAAAAAAGCCAGCAGGAGGGTGATCCGAGAGTATTAAGAGCTCATGAATAACTGTCTCTGCCAACGGGCAGAGATTACCAGATAATGTTTTCATGTACTATCAGTGAGAGCCTCACTTTCATTGAGCATAGGGCTCAACTTCAACAGAGTGTCTCTATTGTAGCTAGGAGGCAAAAGTTCCCCAAGCCCACGCTGAAGAAACTGAATTTTTAGCTGTTCTGCAGAGACGAGCGCAGGGTGTAATAAGCTTTCTCTGTTTTATTCTGTTCCAGCTGCAGGAAACAGAAGCACAAACTACAGAGAGACAGAGGGGGACAAAACAAGATGCGCGCTGACAGCAGAGAACAGGCTGGAGCACAGCAGCATAATGCCAGGAATTTCAAAACTGGAGGCAAATGTGTGAAAAACAAGGCATGAAAATGAGTTTTCCAGAGTAACAAGCTTGCATCTCACTTACTTAAGCACAGAGGGAGAACATATGGTTGCTTTTACTAATGCATTTATATTAGTTCTAAGCAGTTTGTCTGAGTCCTGCTTGTTTTGAAATGGAGAAATGGCAAATGCTACTGGATATTCATGAGGGGAAATCCCAAAGAAAGCAGAGAAAACAAACTGAATTTTAGTTTCGCTAAATTAGACAGGAGGAACACTTCATCATCTTCATTCATGTTAGGAGAATGTTTTGCACACATGAACAAACTTTCTTTGCCCTTTAGCAAACCTGATAACAGCCTGCAGTGGTTATGGAGCAGTATCATTGGGGCTTGTTCATGCTGTGTAATAGGAGAGGAAACTGGGAAGCTGCAGACTCTATAAGCACCAGTCACTACAGGTGTGGCTAGATTTGTACTGAATCTCTCTGAGTTTATACAGTCATCTTTCACCTCAGTTTTCACAGCAAGTCTTACAGTGTATGCCTCTTCTGATTCTGCACGTCTAAAGGCTATTGTTATGTTCTTTCTTTTTTATGAAATAACTCAACAACAGTTTCATGTATCATCACAGATTCTAAATTAAATATGGATTGAACCTCCATCAGTCTTTAGTCTTTGATAGCCTCAAACTGATTTTGTTCCAAGATCTTACTTTTGTAATGCCATCATCTATTCTAGTCAGACCATCTTGAGCATCATCCTTTGTATTGCTTTTTTAGAGTGATGAACAGCTTGATTTTTATATCCATATCCAAGATTTTTTTTACGGTGGGCCTGAGGTGCAAACCTCAGCAAATTGAAAGCACAATTCTAAATTACAAAAGCACTACAACATGAACGAAACGGAAGAGGTATGTCCCAGTGGGAGACGTAAGAAATCGCTGATTGGTCTACAGCTCGTTTTTACTTTTGAACCGGAAGTTACTCTGGCTTTAACGTTCATCAGAACGTTAAAGATACATGGTTTTGGTGGATGATGCAAGTCTGCATTTCACTGAAACTGAATTATGACCAAGTCTGCAGAAAGTCCTGAATCTTCTTTTAAACTTTGCCTTCAATTTTACTTTTTTTTTGTATCAAATGCCTGAAGAAGTGTGGCAAAAAAAAAAATGGGTCAAATTCTTTTAGTGTTGGATATTTTTCCCCCTCCAGAACTCAATACATAAAATGTAAGATCGGATTAGGGAAATCAGCTCAACATCACATGAATTCATTTAAGGCTTTTTTTTTTTTTTTTTACATCCTTTACATGCTTTCGTTCATGTTGTAGTGCTTTTGTCATTTGTAATTGTGCTTTCAATTTGCTGAAGTGGTTTGCACCTCAGGGCCACCGTATTTTTTTGATAAAGCTTATATCAAAACTGAACTTGGAGTTTTGTCTGCAAGCTATTTTGTTACAAGGAAACTTTTCATTCAAGCATATTCTTATCAATTTAAGACTATGGCAATAAAATGTGATTTGCAAGAATGCATGCACACTGTCTTTGAAAAGTTGTATATTGTATTAAATGTTTAATATTTATGATACTTTTTGTTGGAAATATATCAATGAATCCTCAGCTCACGGGTCTGGAACGCAGTTCTTGAATCTCACTGTCCTGCAACTTTTTGATCCAACACACCTGCATCAAAAGGCTCAATTACATCCTTGACATGTCAACATGTTTTCAAAATGCCTGGTCATTAAATATTCATTTGTTTCATGACTGCACGGTGGTGCAATAGTTACAGCTGTTTTCTGGTTTCATTCCACACAATTTAATAACATGAATACTATGGCAATCTGTGAGTCTTAATTGGCCTTCGCTGTACTAAGCAAGGACAGACACACAAGCACAAACTATACAAATAAACAGGAATCACCCTCATTCCATCCCCACCACTGCTACAGAAAACTGTTCAAAGAAGAAGAAGAAGAATTCAACTCTCCTATTCCCATTTGTCTTCTGCTAGACAAGGAAAACAATGTACAGCTCTTACATAACAGCAATGGGTCAGTTACAGTTTCTACAACAAAGTTAGAAGCGACGCACACTATGAATAAAAGCTGATTTTGCTTTTGCCTAGTTGTTGTAAGGTTTTGTCATTGTTTTTTGGGGGCAATAAACTCAATACCCTCTGGATGCTTTCACCTCTCACTGAGGTTTTAGAGGGAGTGTTTGGTTGGGTTCTCTCCAGGTACTCTGGCTTCCTCTCACGGTGCAAACACAGACTTTTGCGTTAAATGGTCTTTGTAAATCACCCTTGGTTATGAGTGTGTGCATAGTTGTTTGTCCTGTGTGATTCTGTGTTGCCCAGTGATGAACTGGTGATGCATTTAGGATAGGCAGAGGCTTTATCAATCAAAACAGTGGAATGTAAATCTTTTTACTCACACATTGTCTGTTTGATCTTTTTATTGTCCCATTACTTAGAGGAAGATGCTACTCCATCTGCTTAGAATCAGTTGCAGAATATCCTGATTCTTGGATCTGGTCTTACTGAACACTTTTTAAAGTACTTTGAAATAAGTACAGTTGACCCCACCCTACTTATAATTCAATCTTCATGGATTTTTCTGTGAAATGTAACTCCATATTCAGATTTTTTATTTTTTGCAAGGCATATCTAAAAATTTTTAAAGAAAAGGAAACTTAGGAAGCTAAAATATTTTGGCCCAATATTGCTTGATACGCGATTGGCTGGTGTTTGCAAAGCAGGAGTGCCATTCTTTTTCCTTGGTGTTGATTGGCTGTAACCCCAACACAGGATTTAAGGAAGGATTGAACCTCCATCAGTCTTTAGTCTGATGCAGGTTCTGCTTTTGTGTTCATGCTAAGACGGTTTCCACTGTGTGTATTAATGCATATTAGGCAATATTAGTTGTTTTAACTTTTGAAATTAGAAGTTTTATGCCTTTTAAGAACAGGGGGTCTCAAGTATTTGCTGATTTTAGTTATTGCTATGTGGGAAATAAACCCCCGTGAATAACAACGGTCCACTCCATGTCTCACCGCAGATGCCTTTACATTTTGTACTTGCTTTTATTGTTTAAAACTGCATCAAACAGTTGCAGTTTGATGCATCAAATCCTTTTGTAGCACAGATTTAAAATCTGCTTGTCTTTTCAGGTTAAAACCTCTTAATACCTGCCAGCATCAAAATGCTTTTGTGCAAGTCATTGGATCCATGAGGACACTGGTGTCCTCAAGACAGCTAAGGGGTTTAAATAAAGGTGAAATGTAAGGAAAAAGATTAAAACAAACTCAAGATAAGGATAGGTAACTAGAGTAACACATTAATGTAAATGTAAATTAAGTACTTTTATGTAGAATACAAAACTAAGCAACTCTAAATAAAAAAGTACCAAGGTCAGTGTTTGTCCCTGTTGGCCATCTACATGATGAATAACCTTCTCATAACCACATGCAGAACAGGGTCCAGATGACGGCCATGTTCTGACCTGCCGAGAGGCGTCCCACAGTGTTCAGATGACCTCCACTCTCTGTTATCTTTATTCTCCTTACTTACACTTTAGACATATATTATTGCTGTAATTAATTCTGCATTCCCTATTTTTCATTCTTTCTAACAGCAGACGTTTTCTGCTCTTTCCCTATTATTTATTCATGTTCATATAATGATGAAGATTACATTTAATGTTTATTGGATGCCTTCATTATTAGTTTTAATGCAAATATCTTTTACCTGAAAAACTTTACTTGTACAGTTTAAATTATTTGGATGCTTACACTTTCAGACGAGTACGTGCAGAAAACACTCTGTTGGTAATTCCCATCCTTTATCCCTAATCAGATCTTTTATCCTCTGCCTAGCGAAAGAAAGCTACAAAAATCACTTCTTTTCAAATGATGTGTTTTTGCTGATAACACTGTTGCGCCGTGTTCTCCACAACATGTGATTTTAATCAGATGTTCCTTCTAGCAAGTGCAGCCTCCTCATTAGTATTCGCTGCGCTCACCTTGGTGCACTGCTGGCTGCTCTCGTTCCCACTCGCAGCGCTGTCTCCTTCACTGTAGGATATGATACATAATGCATGCACTCCAATGACTCCCCACCTCGCTCCCACGTTCTCCTGTGTCGCGGTAGCTCTTCAACCCGAGGTCCGCAGAGAATAATTGGGTAAAAGTTGGATTATTAACAGAAAGAAAGAAACAGATTGATGACCTGAGGATCCAGCCAATGAAACGACCCCCAGAGATGAGCCGCAATGTGGGCTTCATGCAAATTTTGTTTGCGTCAACATAATTGGTACAGTGATAAACTGCTGAGGAAGTGTAAATATTAGAATCACCTCAGGTGTGTTTAGATGACTTTTAGATAACAAAAGGAAGTATGTTTACATAACATATATTGTTAAACTCTTTTCACTCATGTTATTGGACAGAATAGGAGCATTTCCAGCAGTTATAGTCCAACTTTTCAGTAGATTCTTATGTTTCTATGACACTGTTTCCTATGCTACAGTTTTTAAGGAGATTTTGTGGCATATTGAGCATAAAAACTTAAAGTAGTTGCTTTAAAAAAATGGAGTGCCACATCCTTCACGCAGTGAGCCTTTCATGACCAGAAGAGGAGCACCAGCCTTCGACAAATCACTGAATAATTCTGACTTTTAAAGTTATCTCCCACCAATTTATTGTACATTTCTTCTGAGGTGCAGTCCCAGATGATTCTCTTTTTTTCATCATTTTTTTCTCCGAAGAGTTTTTTTGCGGCGCTAGTGGCTCACATTTTTCCGCGACAGTAGGCTGACAGGAAGGGGGGAAGGAGAGGGCGAAGACATGCGGCAAGGGTCGCAGGGACCGGGAGTCGAACCCGCGACGTCCACGTCGAGGACTAAGGCCTCCAAACGTGGGGCGTGCTTTTGTTACAATTTGGCTGTTGCTATAGCAATTGGTTTACAGCATTAACATATAAAGGAGATGCTAAACACCAAAATGGGCAGAAGACTTTGGTATCATGACTGCATGATGTACGGCGCCTTCCAGCCATCCCTCTCCTGTCAGGAGTTTCTCTAAGTTTCTCCCATCTCTGGTTAATTGGTACCTCTGTCCCTAAATCAAACCTGGTTCAAAGGAGTTTTGGTTGAAAAGAGAAGAAAAAACATATACTTACCAGTTCCACAAGTAGAACACTTGATCAGAAACCTTCATTATCAGTTCATTCTTCCCAGTAAATAAGCAAAAGTTTTACTTTCCAAGACATAACATACCTGCAGCAAGTGGACAGGAGAACATGTGGATGTTTTGTTATCTTATAAATAACTGCTCCTTTAAAATTCATCTCAGAAAATGTTGATATCATTGACATGTTATTGTATTTTATTAATTAAATTCAAAAGGTGAAACTCAGCTATTGCTTTTGTTCATTATCTAAGAAGTAAGAATTTCAAGCCTTTCATGTTTGATGATTAGGTTTTCTTTAGCCTACAGCTACAGAAAACCCAAATTGCAGGTTCTCAGAAACTTTGAATACTATATCAAGCCAAAAGAAAAACAAACAGAAATGTTGACAGACTGAAAAATATGTTCACATACTGTACAGTACACGGAATCTATTTTATTTTCTTTTGTCTCATTTTTTTCTATAAAAACAACAACTTGCATGATGCTTTCTAAGGTTTCCTGGTAGGCAGCTATGCTAATAAAACAGTGAACCAACAACCAAATAAGAAATGACTCTTAAAAATTAGACAGGAAAGAGTTAAATTTACTTTCATTAAGTTTCATTTTTGAATTAAATTGATTGAAAAGGTATCAATTAGTGGTCAGTAAAGTCCAATACTTTCACTTCCCAGAAAACAGAGTTTTACTAATGTGTGGGTCTGAGTGATTTGACTGGAACAGCCAGAGCAAGTAACCCACAATAACTTGTCGTTAGATTTGTTACTTGGCAACAACCAGATGACGTTGCTGGATCTTCCCCCAGAGCAAGGTTCCAAGATAAAGACACACCGGTGCTCATCTGTCTTTCTTTTCTCTCCGACTCCCGCTTGTTCCCCTTTCACTGTGGACATCTTTTATGTAGCAACTAATTCTGTTCAGAGTGGAAAACCCATTACCAGCCTTTACTCTTTCTCTCCTTTTTTTCCCCCTCTGTGTCAGTGTTTCCCAGCTTTCACTTTGCTCTCCTCTAAATAAACCTCATCAATCTGCAGCACCAACAAAGCCTCCACGGTCTTCAGAGACAGTTCACCTTCTGCTCGGCTGCTCCGCAGTCACCCTTTGCTCAGTGCCGCGGCTGAGGACACACAGGCTGCTGGTCCTGCTAAACCAGGAGATGATGACCGCGTTTCAGACTCAGAAACTTCAGTAGGAGGCCGTTACATGCATGCCATGAAAATTAAAGATAAGCTCCAATCAATCAATCAATCAATCAATCAAATTTTATTTGTATAGCACATTTCAGCAGCAGGCATTTCAAAGTGCTTTACATCATATCAAAA
>CAEFZX010019712.1:0-51839 GCA_903066825.1 Alfaro cultratus | reverse complement strand
TTGTTGTGTTTTTGTGTTGTTGTGTTTTTTTTTTTTTTTACCTTTTTTTTTTTTTTCAAAAATTTTTTTTTTTTTTTTTTTTTTTTTTTTTTTTTTTTTTTCAGGGTAGCCTTTGTGTCGTTTACTTAACAACCAAACTCATTAGCTGCTGGGCTACAGTGGGCTGAATTATTTTCCGTGTAAATACAGCACTTGGTGATCCTCAAGGTAAAACCTCTAAAGGTCTTTTTATGACATATATCACAGATTCACATCAGAATTAAGAACAAGACTCGTTTCTGGAAAAAAAAAAAAAAAAAGAACTAAATGCAACAGTTATTATCACTGCCTTTAGGTGAGAAATTTCACAATTAAAATTCATAAGTGAGAGTATATCACTTTCATAAAATAATTTAGATATTCATGTAGTCTTAATTGATAATGCTTAAATGAAATTGGAGAATGTTAAACTCAAGTCCCAGGATTTGGAAGTAAATGATGTGGAAATGAGTACAAAAGTGTCCCTATAGTTTTTGCAAATATTTATTTAATTTATTTATTTATTTGTTTATTTTAGCTGTGCCTGTTGGTGCAGAACGCCTAGAAAATGTAGCCATTGTAAGTACTTGAAGTCATGACAGCTGTCTATAAGCATAAGGGACATGTCTATTGGCCAACTTGACCCTTGTTAGAAAACAAAACAAATACAAAAAGAGAATACTGCAGCCTGGGACTGCCGAGCCGGGTCACTGGAGATTTTCCAGACAAACGCCGCACAGAGGAGGGGAGGGGAGGAAGAATAAAAAGGACAGGCTCAGAATCTCATTTTAACAGACCGCACACAATCTGGGCTCCCACAGAACTATCTCTGCCTGACCGCTTTCTATTTATCCCTTATCAGTGTTTACCAACCGCTAGTTTTCTTTCATTCACACTGTGAGGCAGTTCTCTTACTATCAGTCAACAGCTGACACCGTGGAACAGCCTCAAAGGCAAGAGGAAGGGATCAAAACTAAACCAAAGCTGTTTAAACAATACAACAGAGGAAATAAATTCATAAATCCTAATTCTTCCCAACCCACGAGGGTATAAGCAGATCCTTTATAGTTAGGCCAACAAACAAAACCGCAGCCAATGAGGTACATTACAATCAAGGTATATTCTGAAATATATTTAAAAAAAAAAAAAACAGATTAAAAAAATCCAGTGTATTATTAATTGGAAGGATTTTACAGGCTTGCCCTGTCAAGCACATTTACGAATTAAGTGAAAGGATTTGTCTTTTTGTTTTATGGTGTTTTTAGGAAAATAATTTTCACCACAAAAAGGTTTGGAAATGTATTTTATGCCTACATCACCTAAAGATTAACACAATTTTCAAAATCTTAAAGTTATAATAAAATACTTAATTTAACGTATCTTCTCTGAAAGAGAAAACTTTTAAATAAATTTGGTATTAGCGTAAAATATGTAATTAAGACCTCAATATTCACCATGTTTGTTTCCTTTTAGCTGTAATTTCTTAATGTGCAAAACATAATATTATACAATAAATTTTACATGTAACTAGTTTTAAACAAACCCACAACTACTTTGGAGTACTGCCTAAAATGTCAGCGCTACAGTACGGTTAGACTAAAACCCAGGAGCTATAAATCCCGCTATTGCTCTACAATTTTCCCCCTTTAGGATACACAAACAGCACTATTTTTACTGCAGTGCTTTTGCAAAAGTTAAGCAATTAATTACGTTTATCCGATCACCAGCTGCTCAACAGCAGATGGATCATTTCTGAAAACCTTAGTTGAATCAAATCCACATAATTCATTTTTCGGGATTAACTGGCTGAAGTTTGAGTTGGGGGCGAAAACAGGTAACATGGTGTGTTTTAAATCGTTTCTTCTTTGTGTGTCTGTCAGACTGCCCTGAAGACACGTGGACTAAAATTTCCAGAACAATAAGAAATTTTTGACATTTATACCTAAAACTGCATTTTTAATTAGTCAGAGTAAAGAAAGATCTACATTTCCAATGCAGTTGCTGTGCGTTGTCCAGCAATGTGGAGGAGTTAGTAAGTTTCTAAATAGGTTTTCTTTTACTTCAGGTACCATGGACAGTTCCTTGACGGCAAACACTGGTTACATTAATGTGTTGTGTAGCAACTAACATCCCTGGTCTTTGAAGAGGAAGGGGTATGGATGAGAGAGGAGTAATGTCTTTTACTTATCACTGCTGTAACACACAGACCTGCCACAGCCCTTTGCTGCTTTTGTAATTAAAACAAAGTGGAGAGGTGTTACTTTGAAAGCACTTTCTTTTTGTTTCATGAATGACTGGCTGAACTTTTTCCAGTAATGACTCGGATTAAAGCGTATTTGTGAATTTAGGTGTGTGTTTGGAAACAAGCTAAAAAATAATTCTATTTACGAAGAATTGGAATATATTGAACGTTGACATATGCAGATCCCCCTGAAAACTGTGCAGGTGAAATGTTATTTACAATTATAGAGGTGACACTCTGCTGAAGTTTTAAAGTCATCCAGTAACATATTTACACTTTTCTCATTCTTCTCTTTTGTTTTTTCAAGAAGTCCTCCTTTTGCTAAACAAGAGTCAACTTAAAGACTGTTCGTACAGGGTAGATTAGGAGCCATTAGAGAGCTGCGAGTTACTGGTAAATCATGAACTTTTCTAGCTAGCATCCAGCCTCCTGAATCAATAGTTACTCTGGAGACTGCTGAGTGGTTCGACCCCTCACAATTTGTTTAAACCTAAGTGTTGTCCACGTCTGACACTAAAAGTTAACCTCTCGACTGAATTATCATCACTCCAGGTTGAAGATTAGCACATTTTTTTCAAACTTTAACGTGATTACCAGGCAAATAATTGCGGAAATTCATTGTTGTTTCGCCCCAGCTGAATACTCTTTGGAACATGTGAGACAAACTGATTTGTAATTTACTTTATGGTCACAATTTGGATAGTTTTCAAACTTCCAATACAAATTATTTTAAAGCCAGAACGAGAGGCAATAAAACACTTGCCTGACTGCTCAAACATGTTATTGGAACAGAAAGTAAATGTTTAAGTGCATTAGGCTCAGTGGTCTTGTATGTACAGCTGTCACTGTCAAAGCCACAGGCAACCTGACAACGCTTTGTCTCCACACACAATGCGAACATGTGTTCTTCTAAGACAAGCTTATTCTCTGCACAAACACAGCGGATCTAATCTGTGGAGACAGTATCTCATGCTATCTGGATGATCAAAAATAGGTCATGCCTCTCAAAAAGCAGTTTGAGCCATTTAATCTCCTCTCAAACTGTCTGAAACCTGAACAGAAGCTGCGCTTGCTTTCCAGCAAAGATTTTGAAAATGCCGGTTTTAGCAGGCATGCAGTGTTCACCATCAGTGCAAGATTTCTTTAAGTACCCCCTGACATGGTACAATACAATTGCCAGCATAATCCTTTTTTTTTTCTTCTTCTTCCTTTTTTTGTTCTTTTTCTTTTAATTCTCACAGCACAAGTTAAGCAGATGGGCGAAATCTAACTGTGAATCTGAATAAGTTTCCATCATTTGTATATTTCAGCTCCCGCTTTAAACCTGTCCAGACATCATCTACAACAGCATCAGCTGAAAGCCCTGTCATTATACGCTCGCAATACGGCGGATCAGTGATAATAAATGCTAACCAAACAGTCAGTATAATAAATAAAAAGAACTTTGACACCAACCTATTGCTGTGATCCAAAAAGTTTGATTTTCTCCCAGTCTCTTGATAGCTGAGCTGGTGCTGCGGCTTTGAAAGGTAGTCCCCAGGAATATGACATACTGTGCCTTTGACAGCCTCGAGATAAGCACCTGCGTTCGGGTCCCTTTTTACGTCACACCTCCCCATTCACAGCCCTTCAACATGATGCACATTTGCACATCAACAGCCACCAAACCCCCCTCCCCAAACCCTCCCCTCCCGTCCCTCCTCGCTCTACTCCCACATCCGCAAAAAAAAAAAAAACAACACACAAACAGGCACACAAGGAGGCAGATGCGCGCACTAGCCTCCACTCAGGCGCGCGGACGCTTCCACAGACACCACAGATTTTTTTTTTTCTTATGTGAGCTCACTGAGGATGAAACTTACACCCAGGGTCACACCCAGAGGTGATCTTTTTCTCTTCCTCCAACTCTGTCAGGTTTCTTTATATACAACAGTTTTTATTGTGTGCTTAAAAAGAATAAACTTTCACTTGCTTTGTGGTAAGACTGGGGCATATGCCCTCCCATGCTCCTCATACATCACTCATCATGCAAATGAGAGGGAATGTCACTCCTCAGCAGCAGATGGCCAGGGACGATAACAATGGCTCAACAGACCAGTTTCAGTGTCTATGACTTTATCGCTACGACAACAACAAAAATAGATGGCATGAAAAGTTGATTTCAGAGTTAAGTCAGATTTTCCTCCTTTTTAATGTTGGTAACTTTCTCACTCTTTGTCAGTTAAACACAGAGATTTAAATTTGTTAAGAATGTTCCGCTTTTATAAAGGGACACAAGGGATTTTTGGTGACTTCAGTAAGCCTCCTAGGATTTTACCTGCTGGGTGAGAATTTAGCAGGGTCTGGGTCAATTCACCCCTTCGCCAACTGGTCTCCCCATTTTGCAGCCACTCATTACCATTTTGATCCTTCCTATTTTCATTAGCCCTGTAAATTGGTAAACAAACCCTTTCATACCCATGTATTTCACCCAATGCTGTTATGTTTTATTGTAGTTTGGTATTTTCATAAACCAGAGCCAAATGACCACAAAATGCTTAAAACTCACATGTAGCTTAATTCAATTGCTATTGTTTAAGGACTTTACATTGAACTCTGTTATGGTTTATTTTCTATAGACAATATGACAGACTATTGCACTTGGTGAAACTATAACAATTCTAAGGCTATTTTCACACTGCTGGCAAAACTGGACCAGATCCGACTTTTTCACCTACATGTGAACCGTGTCAAATTTTTTTAAACAGTGTGAACAGCAGAAATGTGATTTTTAAAATCAGATTCTAGTCATTTTTATGTAAGGCCCTGTATGTTATTAAAGAGCCACATTTCAGTCTAGTTTTATGTTATGGTGTGTAAAGAGGTGGGAAATGGCTAACTCAGACGTAAACTTTGGATTAAACAAGCATAGCAAATGTTGTGACTGTTTCTCTGCTTAATAATTGCTTGCTAACACCTTTATTTAGATTTGAAGGTTTCAGTTGAGTAACTTTATTTACACAGAACAACATTTAAATTTGACTGAAAACTGTCTCGTCTATTTGCTACAACTTCCTATAAAGTCAGTCTTCTTAAAAAAAAAAATGTAATTACGAACATGACAGCAGACATCACTGAAGGAGGTAGCCACAGTTCTTTGGCTCAAAAATCACAGGTATTTCAAAACTGACACATGTATTGACATGTAGCATTCATATTTACTTCAGTAAGAATGTTTTTTGATAGTAACGTCACATTTTCTTCTATTTATGCAGAACACTTCAGGGCCATAGACTGTTCAAACTAGAATCTGATGGTGGTCACATTAAAATTACTATGTGAACAACCACAAAAGACACTCTTGACAGATTTGTTTTGGAGTCATATGATTACATTTTCATAGTCGATGAACATTAATCCATAGAAAAAAATAACTTTTAATAGATAGCTGTAAAGGTAATCGCAAAGCAACAAAAATGGAAAGCTACAAAATATCAAGGGAAAAAAATAACCACCACACTTTTAGGGCTTTTAGGGCCTCTGGGTTCTGGAGGTAAAAAAAATAATAATAATAAAATTCTTATAAATGGATGTTGTGTAAACATGTTGTTTTCAAAGGAATGGAAGCTGTAGACATGAAAAGCTTTATTTCAAAAATTATCATGTAAAGAATGCAACTATTTAAAAAATTCTGACATCGTAACACCACCTCTAACATCATTCTCGAGCCTAAGCAGATCCGACATAACAAGAGGAAGCATAAGCTCACAGTCTTGTTTATTGTTTTTAGTGTATTTCAGTGATGATGGCATATCACCACATGTAGGCCTGGTATGGTTATCACAATATTTAGGCAAAAAAGAAAGTGTATTAAGAAAAAAAAATCACAATATTGTTTTTATAAACAATGTTTAGAGCTTTTTAGAAAAACCAAATACAGAAACTTATTTTCACTTGAAAAAGGCATATATGTGCATTTAAACTAGCAATCTATTTTCATTTGCATGTGTAAAAAAAAAGGCAAGAAGGGCAGCAAAACTGGCTCCAGCCAGTTTTCTTAAATCCGACCCTGATCGCAAACATTACATGACTTGGAATAAACTTTAACTCCTAAACCAACATAAACACATGTACACAGACCCCTTGAATAAACAAGAATATTATTGAAAGGCTCATTTATTTTTGGAACTTTATCACAAAGTGAAACACATTGTATATATAAGCTACACACAGATGGATCATCATATTCCTGTTATGATGTTTTCCCACTTAAAACTACTGAAAACATGACATTTTAAATCAAAATATTACATCAAACCAATAAAATAAATACTATTTTTAAAAAACAAAATATGGTCTGTAAAGTATGTTTAATATCTGCTTGAAGGTTATTTTTGGAAGTTACATTTAATCTGACAAACAAGACTCATCGGGACATCTGATTTATTGAATATGAGCATAGATGTGGATATACTATTAGCATGTGCAGTAGGCTTAAATCATTTACCTTATAAGTTCCACTGAAAAGCAAGAGTTCTTTGGTGACTGCACAAACCCTCCTGCACAGCGGTTATGCAAGTAATTAGGTGTAATTCGTCCCCGTAGGCCACTTGAGCCCCCCTTTACCAGGTTAGTTCATGCGTTCGACAAGCCTGGACAGGGACAGGGAGGACTAGAAAGAACAAGGGGGAAAAGCAGAAAACACAAATGCAGCTTCTTTTTTTTTAACACCTCCCCACCCAAAAGTGATGTCACCCTGCGTCCTGCTGACTCCTGTTCATACAAACCCCCACGGCGGAGAGTAAACAGTGGAAGCGTTTAGCAAACAGGGCCAGATTACAATGACAAAGGCAACCACACTTCTGGGTGGAGCCTGGGGATGGCGGGTGGGGTCGGGTGGGGGTTGCAAAAGAGGGGAGGCACAGGGTTTTAAATAAGTGATAGCCCCCCTCTTCAAGATCCCCCCAGCTGATGGTGAGGGGCCACCCAAACATGAATTTCTATTGGGGATATGCCCCTCCTCCCCCTTGTCACCACCATTGCCACCCCTTGTCCTCAGGGGACTGACGTGAGAACACAATATGTGATAATAATGAATTTTCAGTTCTTTTTTTTTTTTTTTCTGTGATTTGTGCACTTGGTTATGCAAGGCCAGGGACTTGAGGACAGAGAATATCATTACTTAAGGGTTGGCAGTTGATCATCACCTTGTTTAATGCCTAATTTAAAAGTCTAAATTTTAACTGTCTTTGAGAGCCAATCCACGCTGTTCTGTGAAAAAGACATACAAAGAGAGCAGACGTGCTCCAGTTTACCCTCTTTCCCACCATTTGTGTCTTGTAACTGTACAAACACATCAAAGTGCGGAATAATCTATCTAAGAATCTTATTAAATAACATGTTCTTTGTCCGCGAACGCAGACAATCTCAAAAGCAGCTTGTTCGAGGGATGATTATTTCATGTTCCGGACTGTTTGAGGCAAAAGAAATCAACTTATGTTAAGCAATCATGACACACTGCGAGAGAATAACATATTGAGGTCTACACAACAATGCCATTACAAAATGTTACATTTTCTTTTAGCCCCAACATCTGTTCGAATCTAAAAAGAGAGCGAGAGGGAAAACTCATTCAGAGCCGAGTCACAACATAAACTAGTGTTTTGTTGAGCTATTTCATCCGCTGAAAATGTGGGCATAACTAGAGAGAGCTGATGGAGAACTGAAAGAGGAGTGGGTTGGACAAAATTACATGTCAAACAAGGGTTCACATTTAAAAAGTCCTGCTCATATTTGTAGAAAGTGTTTGATTGCATTTAGAAAGGTATTACAATGGGTCACATCTGTGTCTAAAAGCTTTTTGCATTCTGCTGCAAATTATGTAAGCAGAGCGAAGTGTCACGGCACCCTGTTGTTTTTGAGCACTATACCTTCCTCCTGTGAAACCTACACAAATATGTTTAACTCGATTCTTCTAATGCACGACAGGATCAAAATGTCAGCGGCGCAACTTCAGCGAACCCTCTCACTCAAAACATGCCGCCCGGTAATTTCGACAAAGCAAACATGACTAATTTCGCATGGCAGCCCGTGCAGCCAAATAACAATGCACATCCACCCTGCCGTTCAATGAGACAGATGTGTACAAATCTCTATCAAACTGTGGTTAATTTCTGCTATGATGCTTCAAGCCTTGGTCTAAAATGACAGATTCTTCTTGGTGTTGCTGAACCCTCATTGTGTAGCCACTTGATGCCTGCTTGTTCATCTCACAAAGTCGCATAAAAGGGGCTGAATTACATTTAAAAGAATATCTATTTGCATATGCAAATATGATGAGCCCAACATAAGTAAACGTTGATGTTGATATGGCTCCGGGATGTAGAAGTACATTTATGTTAATGTCAACAGATGGGGAATTTTCTTTTGAAAATACAGTGCATTTTTCATGGGAATCATTATCTGTCAGCATGTTTCATCTCAAAATCAGAAGTGATTAGATCAGTTCACAGGAATCCCCTTTGGGAGGAAAAATGCATGTGACCAAAGGCAAACTTGCTACACATTTATTTCATGTTCTATGAAGATGCATTGATTCAATTTTGGACTTTTTCTACTCTGTTGTTCAAACTTGATCAATAAAACCCAACAAAATGATTTTGGTCTGTAAAAAGGCTACCCATTATTCAATTAGAGATACTCCTCACATTCATCAGCCCAAAATAAAAACAACAGGAAAACTACAACCTACAGCTATTAAAAAAAAAAAAAAAAAAAGGCTACGGGTCAAGTTGCTTCTTTGCTGATTTGCACTGCCAACCAGATCCGCGTGTTGCCATTCGGTCCCTTCCTACTTCCACTTCATACATATAATAAAATGTCTCTAACCCATTTACTTAAAACATTACTTTAAATGATAATGATAAAACATCATTTTTTAAACATTTTCTAAGTTTAGTATTTTCATTAATTATGGCAATAAACAGTCATTAAAAATCAAGCAGATAAGAGCTGCCTCGTTAGTGGGGCTATGTACTCAGGTAGACAGTCTAACTGCAATCAGTTACTTAACAGACTAAAACTTCCCTTTGATTGCCAGTTATAGGTTTAAAACTGTTTTACCTTGATAAGAGTCACTTTTTCTATTTATTTAATACTCTCAGGTGAGACTGTTGCATTGCAACCAAAAAGCCACCGATTATGTTTTATAAAATATGGGACAAAGATCATACCTCCAACGATATTAAGGAGAATTGAAAGACAATGCAAAGCTATTAATGTATTTGAATTTTTATGTGTCAAAGAAACTGAGGAAGGGCAAATGGCTCTAGCCAAGTGGCCACATGTTCTTAAATCTAACTCCAATTGTGCTGTATAAGTAAAAATTTAACTTATGAACCTTAAACCAAGGCAAATGTGAATATGTTCACCAATACGTGGGTCTAACTTATTTACCTTTTCCATTAAAAGGCAATAGTTCTTTGTAATTGTATCTTCTCTTTTCCTTTTTTGGGTGAGTCTATGGAAAAGGCTTTTGATTAAAGATGGTGATTCAAAAACCTTAAAAGCTATACAGGGAATTCACAGGAGAGAGACTTTAATTGTGATCCTTCTAATCAGAGAAAGACATTATGAACTTGAATACCAAATAAGGCATCTGACTGCAGGTCTTAATTCTAAGAATCCATGCTGCAGTGGGTCACAGCTGGTTTCCTGCAATTACTGTCTTCAACCAAGAGCATCTGATTGGTTACATTAAACAAATCGATGCTTGGCTGGTCAGTCAGTGTCTTCTCTTTTATAAGCGAGAGGCTGACTTTGTTGTGTCATTGAGAGGTGAGGTGCAGATCTGGGTGTCTCTGGGGGTCCCTGCACCCTCCCCCTTTACCCAGGCAGGCTCACAATGCAGCAGACACGCCTATGAATGAGGAGATAGGAGCTTGGGTGCTTGGCCAAAAACGAGCAACTAAACAATGGTAACAGGTGTGTGTAATGTGTGCTTTGATAATGACCTTGGTGGCCATAATAGTATGTCTAGACATAACTAAAAATAGGCATTTTTGTCTGGGGTCCTCACTGCTAAAAAGATAAGATATGGTAGGTGGAGATTATTAGTCTGTAAAATAAAATAATAATAAAAATTGCCCTAGCTTGATGTCTTCAAGGAAATATGATTTTCTATGACACTACAAGCACAAGGGGCTTCAAAAAAAAAGTTAAGCCTATCACTCAAAATATTTGTATAATAAGCTAAAATTATCTTGAGTATTTGGAGATCTGCTCTTGAATAAATAGAAAAACCACCATTAACATGGATGGCTTGCCATTTCTGATTGCGCCAGATACAGGAAGCTTTGTGACATAAACCAAAATGCAAATGCCCTTTGAACAAAACAAAGAAATTGATTATGAAGTAAGTTTCTCCAGCACAAGTAGCCGCCTTTGAGTGATTAATGGGGGCGGGTCATTGATTTGCTTTTGTTTAGGATCTTGGTTAACTTTCTAGATACACAATTATAATTTGTTTCCAAACAATAAATCTAATTTGGCTTGAGCGCATTAAACTTCCGTATGGCCTCTTCTGTGTTGTTTTACATCTGAAATTGGTTGTTATCAAAAAGCACGGCGCGCTGTCTGCTGTTTCTGTTTATATTTGTTACCTTTCTGATTAGATATTGTTTTTCTCAGTGTATTGGAAGGTGGGGCCCTTTTTAAGAATCAGAGTACTTGTTTTCTGAGATGCTGTGTGACTTGTCTGTGATAAGAGTTAATCCCCCAGTCATACATCATCTTTCATGATGCCAAATGCTGTATACATGTTGTCTGAAACATGCCAAAAAGTGTTTATAGAGTGAGCTCCAAGCGATCTCCGAATAAGCAAAAGGTGAAGAAACTGTTTTTGGGATACTGCAGCACAATGCACTTTATTTTTCTGCGTATTTGCAAGTCAAATTACGGTGTTACAGACCAGATTATTGAGAGGATTCTTTTTCCTCCAGCTTTAAAACTTTGAAAACTTCCACAGATCCAGACATTTATACTTCCCGATTTCTCGCATCATCTCTCCAAGATAGTGATAATACGATTTCTGTGTTTTTTGCGCTGTTGAGAAACAAACTGGATTATGAGCAGATCACTACATAAACAGCTTTCTAAAAGGAGGCAGCTATTTTAAAAAAGGCTGAAGAAATGCAAAGAGGGATTTAAATTTTAATTTGAATTTATTCCAGCAAGTGAAAGGTTCTTTTGAGAGGGGATTTCAGCAAAGATGATGGTATTTAAAAGTGATAAACAAGCATCTAAACCTCCAGTGGAAAAACAGTCATTTTGCCTCTTCTTTCTAGTGTAGGGGGGGAATCAGGCTCGCTTTGGTCACATCCAAAAAAATAAGAATAAGTAATAGTCGTAATTAAAATGTAAATAAGTGAGATTCGTTGAGATTTTTCAACTGATTTCTCTCATAATTTGTGCAATTTACATTTAGTCTTGACACACCTTGTGGCTCTGAATGAAAAGCATATATGTCCTCAGGTGCAAATTCCTCCTCTCTGTGTACTTGGCATTGCATGTTTTATACTATATTGGATGCTTAAAAAATATTTCACACTTATCACATGCAATTTACATCACAACATGACAGAGAAACACCAGGCAAAGTTCAAAATTAAATGCCTTACAAATCAGAATTTGTGTTAATTACGGGTTGTTGGTTTTGTTTCCAGGGAGTACATCTGGAAAAAAAAAAAATCAAATTTTTGGGGGGAGAGTGATTCACTTTGGGCAGCCACACATCAAATTTGTATGACAAAGCGCGATTAACCAAGCCTGTCAACTGTTATATTTGTAATATGTGGATTATAATGCTGTGACTGGATTTCAAGTGTGTCTATTCTCCTGTGGATGACCACTAAACTTAAGCAGAGAAACCTATGCCACACAAGAAAGACAAAGAGTTACATCATTTTTGTAGAACAGTTAATCCGATCATGGACAGTGTGTGTGCATTTGCTATCTTCGGAAAATGCCAGCAAAGGCGCTAAGTAAACCTATTTTACAAGACTCCCTCACAAGGATACAGTGCCAGTATCGGGATAAAAATTTCACACAGCAGCATGGCTCAGTCACATAACCTAAGCAGGCTTAGGAAAATGGAACACAACAAAGTGTTGCACTTCCTTCCCCGCATGTCTTTTACTGCACACACACACACACACACACAAAAAAAAAAAAATTTGCTCAAATGACTGATGTGGAGTTTCAGCGTGAAAGCCAGCGAGAACTAATGGCTGAATAGCATGGAGATACTGTTGTTGATGCTCAGAGTTGTTTAAAATGGTAGATTATGGAAGTGTGCACCTGGCATTCTGTGGACTAGCCTGGCAACACTCCTCCCTTATAATTATAATGAACACACAGTAATTCAGGGTTGAGGCTGAAATACGAATGATGTCCTTTGAGACAGCTTGTTTTAATGGCTATGCAGAAGAGTTCCTAGAAGTGCAGATGGCAGATGCAATGCCTTTGAAGCTGTTTACAGATTGTGCACAACAAGGTATGGAAAGACCCTGGTGTGAGGCCGTATTACTTTAGTGTGCTCCTCAATTATACCGTATGTTAATCGATGTAGAGCACGTACTGTAAGAATACAGGAATACTGATACCACATTGTGAAAACAGGGTTATTAGTGTATTTGTGTGGCAACACATTGAACATTTAAGTATTACATTGCCTTTTTATTTCACCCAAATAGTCCATTATGCTGACTTTGTCCACACAGGGATGTGTGTTTTATTGGGTTCGCATGCAGAATTTAGGACAGGTTAGTTTTTGTTATTTTAACATACTGAAATGCATATGTTGCCTTAACACAGGAGATGAAATTCTTCAAAAAATGGAAAAGACCGAAACAAAAATGTAATGTAAAAGAAAAAAAGGGTTGATGCCAGATATAGACAAGACCAGAGCAAATGTTTTGTGCTGTACCGTTTATGTCATCTATTTATTCACCAGAGCAGTACTTTAACCAAAGAAAATCTGAACCAAAGAATGACTGTTTTAAGACAAAACTTAAAATGAAGGTGTAAGATCTAACTGGTTTGTTTTTTTGTTTTTCTTTTGCTTTGTTTAGGGGTTTTTTTTGTAGCAGGAGAACAAAGGTGGGTATTGACATTAACTTTTCTTTAAATCAACAAGTCATTTTTGAGTCAACTCCAAGTTAAGAATTCAGCAGCTTGACTTTCACCTCTCCCTCTGAGTCAACACATTACACCTGTTTAATTTCCCTTGAATCACTTCACGCCCATTTTACAATAAGTTAATCTGGGTCAGTAGGCTACACAGCCATGGGGAAAACTGATGACTTAACAGAAGTCCAGAAGACGTCCCCGACACCCTTCACAAGGTGAGTCATTGCTGAAGAAGCTGGTTGTTCAAAAGTTCTGTATAAACACATATCAATAGAAAACTGAGTGGAAGGAAGACACAAAAGTGGATACTAGACATGGGCTACAAATGTTGCCCTTCCTGTGTCAAGCCTCTTCTGAACCAGAAATCAGCTCCAAAAATTTTAGTATTGGATAAAATAATTAAAAATAAATAAATAAATAAATAAATGATAATAATAATCTCTGTCTGTCTGTCTGTCTGTCTGTCTGTCTGTCTGTCTGTCTGTCTGTCTGTCTGTCTGTCTCTATATCTATATATATGTTTATATATATATATATATATGTTTATATATATATATATATATATATATATATATATATATATAAATTATATGTTTTGCTTTGTTGTTCTCTTTGGCACATAAGATATTCTGTATCATGTGCCAGTAAAACGCCTCTGGAAAAAACTCCAGCTCCTTTAATTATACTTTTAACACTAATTATTCTATGATATTGTTGGAAAGGTTAAACGGTTGCACCTGTTTGCACTTTTCAAATATTCAACCAATGCATTTCAATGCCTTTCTGTACACCACAGTTATAGTGTATCTCTCTCCCTGGCACGATCCCAAACTCATATAAAAAGGAGTGCTGAGTCTTTGAATCAGACCACTGCTGTGATACAAGAGCAACAAAAATGTTCGCTCCAAGAAAAACTTTTTTGCCGCTTCTAAGTCGCACAGGAGCCACATTAGCATGTGAAAGGAATAAACAGGAGCATTCTCAGTTACACACTCCACCTGGCTGCAAACCAGCGTCCTTGTCAGAAGTCCACCCACCGCACTGGCTAACACTGAAAGACCTCCTGGGGACCGCAGTGACCATTCACTCGCTCCTCTCTTTTTCCCATGCACCTGTGACTGTTTTTGTGTTTGCTATTTTTCGCTTTGTCTTTTTCTGGCAACACTGTATCATCGGAGACACACTTTCCCTCAAAAGGAATTCTCCTGCCCAACAATGTGGTTTGTTTGTTCACCGGATATGGCAGGCCAAAGAGTCAAAGCAGCAAAAAAAAAAAGAAAAAAAGAAAAAGCAACTCAATACAGTAATAATTAAAATTGTCACAATAAAAAAAAAATAGCCAGGTGATTCGGTAGTTTGGCCAAACTCAAAATAAGAAATAAGGTACTCTTTACCAACTGGTTTCTTGGCAAGTTGGGGGTCTTCACAGGTGCAGTTGGAAAGGTTCGCCTCCTTACTCTCCTCAGAAGGCTCATCCGGCTTCTCCATGGTCCTGGACCTTAGAGAGCTGCTTTTCCATTTTCCAAAGGACTTTGCCACAATCGCTTTGTCCGCTCCTTTCATTGTTTTCTGTAAAACACATTTACAGCATGACTTCCCAGGTTTATCCCTCTTGTGAGCCATCTGCCCCCTTTTTTGGCTCTCAGTAAACCTGGGCTCATCTTTCCCAAACCCAAAGTAAAAGAGAATTAGGGCATTGTGTGCATATGCATTCTCTTAAGCATTCCAGAAAATTTCCTGATTGCCCTGGCATGTTTTTGTTAGAGAGCGCTTGGACATTGTTTTCCTCTCCTGACATTTTTCAATTCAGTGCTGAGAGACTTGTCCTGATTGAAACTGTATAAAACAATACTTTGCAAAGTACAAAAACGCAGTACGTAGTAGATGGAAATAGAAAAAACAAACAAACATGTTTTCACATTTAATCCAACTTAAAGGAAATAAAAATAGCACATTATGCCCTAATTGAGTGCTCTACAGTCCACAAATACTATTACAAGGCCGATCAGGATTAGCAGAGGAACATACCTAGTTATCTATTTCTGAGTGCCAAGACTGCTAGCAGTGGGCAACTAAATTTCAAAAGCTGGCAAATCCAGTTGTCTCCTAAATACAGAAAGTACTTAAATCCGCAGCTAACAGAAGAAAAAGACGGATAAAGGGTGCTCTGCATATCACCAAAAAGCTTGTGCACTTTTCAGAATCACTGGCTAGGTTAAACAAATATGCTAAGTAGAGATCAAAACAATCCTTTGATCTGCAGCCTAGTTTCCAGAGGAATGGCTTGGCTGTTGTTGTAAATAACTTGTATAAATCTATACACAATTTGCCTTCAGGTAATATGAAAAGTGCCAGGAATTCTCAGGCAAATACCTTGTGGCTAGGAAATAGATCAGATAAAAGCATATAAATATTTCAGAAATCCTGCACTTTGTAATTTTCTGCATTATAGCCAAGACTTTTTACCCCCACCCCACGTTTTACCATTACATTTATTTCACCATGCCATAAAAGCCTGACTTAGTTTAATCAGATAACAAAAGAAAACCACTTTCTACCTCTTTCTGTTTTGTAGTTTGGAAATGAGCTCCTACCTCCAACATGCCATTCAGGTCAAACACAGTGTAAAACATTGTGCTAAACTTCATACAAAAGAGGCTTGAAGAACCAGAATGCAGAAGCTATGCAACTTGCTGACTAACTTTGCCCTCTGTTTTGATCGGCCACACAAAGAAAAACGCTGTCCATTCAAAACAGACAGCATAACTCTTTTCACAGGGGTAGGGCTGGAGAGTGAAGGGGGGTGGTGGGGGAGCCGTGAACAAACGAGGCCATGTCCTGAGCTGCAGTCAGCTTCCCGTCAGGCCTAAACAGAACGCGGTGAGAGCCGCAGGGACTGGGACCGGCTGACACCACATTCAGGCAACAGAACAACTTTTGTGCACTCTGTCCTCTTCTAGAGCATTTTTATCCCATTTATACACAACATCAGACATGTCTGCTGCTTTGAATTAAAGCCTTTCCTACCTCAGTGTTCTCAACCGGTTTAATGTTGAACCATAAAAACACACATAGGTACTTTACAATAACTGAAACCTATTTTTATTGTTCCAGCTGAATAGAAAATAACTTACTTTCTAATATCTAAGCTAACTGGTTCACATGAAGAAGCCAAACCAGCTAGTCTGGCAAATTGCATCAAGAAAAATTATGCTTCAACTTAAAAACTAACTTCAACGTTAGTTTTGATCTGACAACTGCATTTTTTATCATCTGTTATTGAATATTAGCTATAGGAGGACTGTTATCATAAATTGGTGAAAAATAATAACCAGGATACAAAACATGCTGTGCACCATACACTGATGATAATTTTGTAAATAAGTTGATTCAGCTAATGTTTTGCTGATGACATATTTTATTTGTGTTTATCTGGTTGCCCCTACACTGTCCATTAAATGTAATTAGTCTTTTGTTTGCTGTCGCATGACTGTTGTTACAGACTCTCCATCCACAACCTCACACATAGTCTGAAAGCTCAGTTTATGTGCTCGTCATATATAGACGTACCAGTAATTAATACATGTATGTTTCGGTTTTAGTTACTCCAACACTGTTGATAGCATCTAACTTTTTGAACATAATTCCCTGTAGCCAAGTGCTTTACAAGGTAAATAAGCAGGTAACACCGCTAGAACATGAAACATCTAACAACAAATTATCTGCACACACTGAGCAGCTTGGTATATCTAAGCAGAAAGAAGCATCATGTTTACATAAAATCATGCCAATCCATAAAAATAAACCAAAAGATAGCAATACTCACACCTCTGTTTTTACCTGCTGTATCTCTGTGAAGCACTGAAACTTGACAAAACAAATGCTTGCACAAAAGGTTTGTGTCCAAACTCAGAATAGACACTCCCTCCCCGTGAGATGTTTAAACCCAACGTTTAGAACCAGTGTCAAGGAATAATAATAGACACAGAATAAATAAGTAAATAGTTTTCAGGTATGTGCACATTATTTTTATTGAATAAATGAATTACTACTTTGATGCAGGACAAAGTAGTATTATTAGGTTATTTTTTCACTTGTTAGGTAATTCACCTAGTTATATTTCAGATCTTTTCACATATCAGACTAGTACTTATGATACCAGAGCCAATTCAAATGTGCTAATAATGTTAGCTGAGTTTTGGTAAAACTCTCTTTTATTGCCCCATATTTTGAAATAATTAAGCCTTGAACACTCTGTTCACATTTCCAAATGATCTTCTTAAAGAAACGATTGTTTTATTTAGTCTCTTACAGGGATTGATTCAAGTAGGTGAAGTATTTGTATTTCATATTTTTAAGCTTCGAAAAAAAAAAAAAAAACAGAAAACTTTTGCATTCTCTAGCTGTGCTGCCATTTGACCATGAGTTCTTAGGAAGAGAGATGCTGTATCTTAATGGACCTTTGTAGCTAAATTAAGGCTGTCTCATTATTATTAGCATGCTTCAAAATTATTGGTTCCACTTGTAAAGATGTGTAAAATATTCTAAGGGGAAACTGTTTTGAGTAACTGACCTGAAGATGTCACTCTTTCCTGAAGGTTTGGAGATTTTTTATTTTTTTTTTATTGTCTTTCTTGAGACAGGTGGTCGGACTTGAGTTCCTTATGAAGGATGTTTGTCACACTTCCACTTGTTTTAATGTGTTTGTTAATGCTTAGTCTGTAAATATGGGCAAGTATAGTCAAGTAGCTATTTTCTTGTAAACTTTTTATACCTTATTATTATCAGCACTTATCTGCCTCAGTAGATGTTCTTTAGTGTTTCCTATTTTGAAAGGTTTTATATGCTTATTCCCCAAAGAAACAGGAAGTTGTGGAATACTTATTTCAAGTACCCAAATTATAAAAAATACTTAGTTATTTTTATTTTAACACAATTTTTAAGGGGTGCTAATATTTGTAGCAACTGTGATTTTGTAAAAATAATAATAATAATAATAATAATAATAATAATAATAATAATAATAATAATAATAATAATAATAATAATAATAATAACTGTTTCTTAATGTGTGAATATTTTCCCTAAAGAATAAATGCAGTTCAGTTCTAGATAAGGTTGGATTTTTCTATATATTTAAGTCCCACTGACATTAAATGTATGTATTGAAAGGTTGTTTATACATTTTTAGTGGGAGTGCAGAAGGAGCTGGGGTGACTTTTAGAGATAGCACAAATCTTTCAAATAACTAGACAGACTTAAATCTTACTAAGGATAGCGTTGCACAATTTCAGGACAACCAGCTGAAATCAAGAGTTTTAAATCTTTTAGACTCTTCAGTTGTATTTAGAGGATAAAATGGGATGTTTAACCATCTCCTCGAGAGTCCTGAAAAGCAATTTTGAGAGGGAACAGAATGTACCATATTCTTGACCCGTCTGCCTCAGATGCTTGCTGTATATGGAACTGAATACTGGACGTGAATTGTATCATTCTCTGTGTCAACTTGTTAGATGGCAGTTGCTGTAGTGGAGTGGTGAGAGCGGCACATATGCATTATAGGAGAAAATTGTGAAATGACAGATTCCGGGTGTGATACTGAGGGAATGACTAACTAATAGGAGGGGTGCTCCAGGCTGTTAGCTTTGAAAAGCAGTTTGCACATTACTTTATCTTGTCAATCAGATTCCTGGAATGGAAAAGGTGACTGATAACTTGAATTAATTATTTTCTTATTGCATGCATGTGTTAATTCATGTTAATTTATGTCCCTTACAGGCCCAAGCCAGAATATCCAGAGTAAAGCGCCACCTCTGGCACCCAGATCACCACACCACTCTCTTTGCATATATTTATATCAAATGAAAGACTTTTTTTTTTAATCCTGTTGGAACAAGGACTGACTGCCAAATGTGATTTTTGAAATGTACTTTTAAGCTGTTCATGCTTTCTGCTTGGGCTTTTTCATAACAACTGAACAACATAGAGCAGTATTTATGGCTATGATGGGATTGGAAAGTTACAGATTATTTTTTAAGCAAATCCCACCCCTTCAAAAACACCATTATTCTTATACAACTCATAACTAATGTAATGCAGGGCTCAAGATTACAAAGGGATTCTTTAAATAAACATGTTTAAATTAATTTGATTATTCACTGTCGTTAATTAGGCAAAAAGAAAAATGTACGCTTACATTCCTTGCTTATAGCTTTTGGGACCCATTGCAAAAGTAGCAGCAGTTCGATGCATCGCACAGAACGCTCTTTGTATGTACAATTTAACTAAACATTATTAAACATTTTAACAAATTTAACTTCCCCTGAACACAGAGGATAAGAGGAAAATCATTCCTCTGATGAGAACAGAAACAGCAAGAAGTTCTAACAAGGAAAAGCCTGCCAGGTGGCGAACTGGCTGCACCAACAGAACGCACAATCTGTCTGCTTCTCCTTCCAAACCATTGACAGCTGCCATCACCAGCCTTGCACAGTCGCACTCAGTGGCTCCTCAGCTCCCTGCCCATCCCTCTTTAGTGTTTCCTGCTAACCTCAGAGACAGGGTCACCTGGCCCCCTAGTTTCCCGTCTGTGGGGCCGTGCTGGCCCCCTGGAGACCTGCCTGCACGGGGATGTGTGGCTAACAGGGGTCTATCGAATCCCCTTTAATATGCAAACTAAAGGGAGATTCCTCTGACCTGAGACCATAGATTTTTTTTTTTTTTTCCTAACAGTGAAATCCAAAAATATTTCAGTGATGTATAATAATGAGGCTGGATGACCAGTTTTTGATCTGCTGGTGATTTGATATCAAGCGTTATCACAGAAAAACAGGTACGTTTTCAGGCTGCCTTCAGTCACTTTGGATCTTTTTTGTCTAATCCAAAGCTCGATGGAAGATTGTTGTGGTGAACCCGTTTTTAGAAATAATCGCACAGTTTTAGCGTTTGCTCGAATAATGTTTCTATGTCTGAGGGAAGAACCAAAGAGAGCGGATGCACAGAGGCTAAAGTGAAGAGTGTTCCACAAAGCGAGCCTTGCAACCGGGCTAAAAATAAAACCTGGCAAAGTTGTTCTGATCCCTTATTGGTCTCATAGTTTGATTTCACATTTAGCATTTGCATTCCCCTCCGCATAAACATTTCATTCTTCCCCTCCTGCAGTACAATGAGACTTGAGTGACTTTGGCACCAGATTTTGGATCGGTGCTCCTGAATCCACCAGTGTATGTTATCAGCAGGTAAACAAGCTTTCGAACAAAGCCATAATGGAACTGCAAGCGGCATAAAGAGGCTCATCTCAAAAGCTATACAGCCCATCAAAGCTGGTGTCATTTCCTCAACACTGCAATGCAGCTGGAAAATGCATGGCTGTTAGTTACAGTTTAAATCGCCTGTCTATTTTCAGACACTTCAGAACTATTTGTATTGATTATTTTCTTGTCAGTAAGCAGCCAGATTACCAAATAAAACAACAGATTTTAATGTTTGCTGGGATTCTTTTCCGTTTTGTTCTGTGGTGGGGAATCAAAAACTGTGTCATGCACTAAATTAAGGGGATTTGCACTACAGGGTATTTGAATAATTATTTTTCCACTGGAAATGAAATAGTTCTGTCTATATTTGGGCGGATTACTGACGCCATTGAACTTAATGTGAAAATAATTTGCTCTTTAAGCGCACAGTAAAGGCTATATCCTCCACTTTCTACTCACCAGATGCAATCTTGTTAACCGCACGCCTGGATGCTTGTCACCAAACTTTCCACACATTTGCCTTTTGGGTACAGCTCAGAAGCACAACTGAAACCTACGCACTCTCTCTTCCCAGCGAGTGGAGATACCTCAAAGCTTTTCTTTCACATGCTGCATTATCTCTGTGGCAGTAATTATCCATAAAACTATGCCATCAGATGGTTCTGATTTCCAATCTGAACCCAATGAATGTGTCTAAATTTTGAATTATCATATTTATGTAGATATGTGTTACTAATAGTGATTATGTTCGTCATGTGGGTAGAAAATCAACCGTTCTTACATTGCGCATTCTCACATATTTCTCAGACATTTCATCACACATTTAATCTGCCCCTGTCTCAGATTTGCCACTGAACCTGTAGTCGAGGCAGCGAGGAGGGGGGGACAATAACGGATGAGATTATGAAGCATGTCTGTTAAAGCATGTCTGTTTGATCATCGCTCTGTTTAGGTGAAGTTCTCTACTTGGTCTCTTCAGTCCCTGACAGCAGATATATAACCTAATCTCTTTCCCGAACCCTTTTCTTAGGCATGAATGGGGTGGAAATGTGATGGCATTAAGTCGATTTACTCCTTGGTTTGCAGTTTCAGCCTTAATGCCTCCTGGCTCTTCTTCAACACACTCGCTCCATTTAGATTTCAAAAATATAACTGTTATGTTAAGGCTTTCCTATTTATTTTTCATTTATCCATCATTTGAAGTTCATGCATATATTTACACCGCGAATAATGCTTGTTTATTTGCAGTGCCATCTATCTGCAAATGCGGTCGCTGATATTGGAATATCGAATGCAACTTGTGCATTATCTTCAAACAGAGAATTTATCAGTGACAAAGGCCACCATCTCAGACTGGAAGAGAATCTCTGCGAATAGTCTGACATCGTTTTTGAATTTCGCATTTACTCATCTAAATCTTAATTTAGTGCCTTCAGGAGGCGTTGACAAGCAAAGAGAAGGCTTTTCATTGTGTCTTTGTGTTTCATCTGGAGGAGTCTGAAAGCTGCCTGAGAATACCTGTCATAATACTGTAAAGTATGTTTGTGATAGATCTGCTCATCTCCAAACAAAATAAATAAATAAAAATAAAAAGGGGAAAACTTCAGGTGACTTCCTTCTTGGAATTAATGCTTGGATTTCACATTAAACCATGTTGATAAGAACTCAGTGTTGTGTTATTTTGTAGTTTTTCATACGTATGGAAAAGACATTTCTGCTACAACTGTGATAAGAACATAAAACTACATGGGTAGCAGAAAACGCTCTTCATTTTGAAATAGCAGAATTGTTTCATTTTATTGAACATGCATTGATAAGTTAAAAAACAATAAACCGCAATAGAGCTATTAGACTATAAACTACTTTCAGACACAAAAAAATTCCCTTCATGATAAATTGCCAAGACTGTTAGGGTTTCTTTTAAAAGTGTTTTGAGATCATATTTTTATTCTTAAAACGTCGTCAAAAACTGTATTTTCATGCATTTGTCAGCATTTGGTCACTTTTAAATACATATTCAGGTATGTTTAATGTTACTTACTCTTTGAAGTCAGTTTAATGTTACTGACTAGTCATTTGGAAAGTATATTTTAAAAGCTGAGTTTTAGAAGGGCAATATTAAGCCTTACACTTCTTTTATAGTTCTTCTGGGTGATTACAGTTAAAACATTTTTAACTAAAGGTGTTACACAATAAAATACTTCTCTGCTACCACTGTGATTTAAAGAATCTTGAAAAAGTACATGAACATTTGGACCATCTCCCTTCTGATAAGACAGCAAAATTGTTTTTATTTTACATTTTATTTGAAAATGCATGTAAAGACAACATTCTGTTGTTTTTTATGTTTAGATTGTATTATAACTCAATTTTAGTTATAAAATCTACTTATGAACTGCACATACATTTGTGATAGATCTGCTTTTGTTTAAAATATAGTTTATGCATCTTAATTTTAATACTAATAAAATATTCAGCTTTTGCTAAGAATTATATTGATGAGGGTCAGACAGTTTTGAGATTATATTTAAGTTTAACAACCATTTTTATTGATTATTTAATTAATTCTCATTCCAACTGTCCGATTAAAAGACCTTTAAATATATACATTTTCATAATACAGATAGAAATAATACCTAAGTAAATAAACTAGAAAATGATGATTAAATGAATTAAAATTTTCAATATATATTTTTAATTACATTATATATCCATAATTTCATTCTGTATATGTATATATGCTAAAGTAATATTGTGACACATTGTTCAAGTTAATCATGAAAAAAACAAAATAATAATAATAATTGTGGACAATATGTAATTATTCATCAAATATATTAGATCCTAAAAAAAGATACCTAAATAATAAAAACACGTGAATGGTTTATTGATAGTCTTTATAAGTAGGTTAAAAATTTGTCTGCAGATATCTTTAGGAACCTTTTTCTGTAACTTGTCTACTGGTGGAAACATGCATAATATACAGTCAGATTCAATAATTTAGAATAATCTTGAAAAGTTTGTTTTTCACTAAATAAAACATATAGATTACTTACGCAAAGACTTTTCAAACCTTAATTATTCTTCTTCTCCTACTGTATTAATAAAACACAATCATTTTATATTGGAATATTACATCTGAGCAATAAACAAAACATTTTCAATCCAGAAATCTGGCCTTAATAAAAAAAAACCTGCTAAAAGTTTATTTTCAAACAGTACTTTCAATCTGACGAACGTGCCTCTTCGGAAAATATTTTAATTTACCGAATATGTCTGTGCAAGAGATGAATGCAGGTTTATGGGTGAGACCGCAGCAAAATTTTTATTCTTACTTAATAATACATATTTATTGAATATTTTGCCTCCTTTCATAAAACTCTGAAAACGTGACTAATCGTATTTAAATAAAAAAATTTAATAAAAATTCCCAAGAATAACATGTTAACACCAATGCCGCCACTTGAAAAGCAGAAACAAAAACACTATCAATTTTCTGTGTGCACGTTTAAACTAAATGTTTCAGTAACGTAAATAAGTGGTCAGCTGTTAGAAACGAAAGTCACACGGGCAGTTTTAATGGAAGTAGCTCCAGACTACACATGGCAATGTTAAATCTCATTCAGCCTGAGGAGACTGACTCCCAGCAGCACTGAGCTCAGTGGGGGGTTGTAAACATTTACACTAAGAGCCTGTCCAGTGCACATGGTTGCTGCTTGCCAGCCACCTCGGTATCGAATGTTGTGTTGCATATTTTGTCGTTCAGGCCTGTCCCGAAATTGTAGGAATCACACCATCAATTTATGAAGGAGCCATCCAAATGTGACAACAGGCTTATGCTAGATGGAGAAAATAGAGCTAAACATTGTTAAAACACCCCTAGACCCACATGGTAGAGAGCGCTCGACGGCGAGCTGCTATGCTCCCCGCTGTGAACTGGGAAAGTGATGTTGGTGGGCTTCCTTCTCCATGAGGGCCGCATCGTTCTTGGGCCACGATATGAAGCCTTTTTGAAGTCTGTTTCCTGCAGCAGCGTGCCAACATTTATGTTTCCACAAAATCAAAAAATGCTAAATCAAGTGAGCGCACTACATTGTGCTTTTTTTTATTTTTTACATTGATTTCCTGAAAGCCCAGAAAATTCTAATGGCATTATTATACAGGCTATGCACTAATTACACAAAAAGAGGCTCTTTTTTGTTTCGAATGTCACATGTCAGATAAGACGTTAACTTTCCAGACATAAAAGCAATTTTGATTACAGGCAAGTAAAAAACCGAACAGTCTGTGTACCAAACTTTTTTTTTAAATATTTTTTCCCCTTCTCCTTTGTTATAACCAGGAAAACGCTTTTAAAATATGAAGAAATAATAAAAAGAGGAAACAATTTAATATCTTGGGGATCAATCCTTTATTGTTTCAAAACTCTATCCTTTACAATACAGTCAGTTATTGTTACATGTGATTTTATGGGTAATATACAATGTCTCCCGATAATGAAACACAGTCACAATGTTTTCCTCTCTACATATCCATATTCTATGATAATGAGAAGTTTGTGCTGATATATTTACTTAGTTCTGACAGCTCAATTAACTTCCCTTTTCAAATTAACAAAAGCATTGTTTTTCAAAGTGCATTTCAAGGATTGCAAAGACGACTGCTTCCTTCAGTCAGTCACGCAGTCATAATGTACATGTCAGTAATGACAGAGCGCCATACTGATTGTGAGTAACATACAGCATTAACTACATTTCCAACTACGACATTTATCTGTTAGGTAAATCAAAGAAAATATTTCAATATGCATGCTATGAACATTCCTCCATTAACATTAATTATAAATGTATATTTTTTATTTAATTGTGTTGATAATGACAGTATTTTTCCACAAGCGGACAAATGCTGAGATTGAGAACTAATATTTAACATCCAAATTTTGTTCAATTTCACACACAAGTCAGAGGGCATAATGCCACAGTGTACAGGGCAGCGCCCTAATTAGGTTAATAGCATTTGGTCCACGATAAAATAAAATATGGATTTAAAAGGAAAAAAAGAAAAACAAAACATGATAGCATATGTTTCAGATATTTAAACTGAAACACAAAAAATGATGTTGCAAGACGATCTTCAATTTGTCTTTTGTTGTTAATGTTATCAATTATGATGTTTTCGTTCAAAAATTAAAATAAATATACATTTTAGTTCGTTACTTGGCTATTAGACTTTTCTATTCCATGGAACAGCTTTCACTCTGTAGAACTTGGTTCCTAAAGGAACTTTGAATCTGTTCTGGGCCTGCAGGAGAAAAACACAGATTTGTGAGAAACAAAGAAAGTTCTTTATATGCTGTAACAACATAACAAACATGTCTCAGGACTTAAAAGAAATATTAGATATCAGAGGATTTACTTGGTGACAAAATTCTGTTATTTTTGTGCTAGAAACCCTTGATCCCTACTGATGGGAAATCAGTCAGTTAGAAAAAAAATCTAAGACCAGGGTCTACCTTGTCGGAAAAACTGAACAATGTTTGTTATGCTAACGACAATAATGTTCCTAGTTGCTAAAAACAAAAACATGCTGAAAAAGACACTCTCTCACACACCATGTGATGTTGCTTCGACTCCAGAGATAAATAATCAATGACTGAACTTCCTAAGAAACAAGTTAATGAATCATTTTAAGATTCTAGCACAAATCAGTAAATCACAGATTTTCTTCTAATTAAATATTAAGTTGGGCACAGCCGTTATTTGTTTTGAAAAATTTCTTATAGTGTGAAAAAGATCTTCAAACTAGATTTCTAGTGAAGTTTTATTTAAAAAGTATATGTCCCATAACTTGGTGAATTTTCTGTATTTTGACATTTTTTAATTATGCACAAAGGCTTTTTAACCCCTGGCTGAAAAACAAGTGTTTTCTTTTCCCCAAAACATTTTTTGACAACTAACTTTTAATTTAGTTAGAAAGTAAACGCATTTCAATCTTGTTTGTTGTCGCTACAGAAATAGCAACTATTAAGGATATCTTACACTTCATACAAGAACAAGACAGATGTTAAAAGTTCAAAGCACCTTCTTTGCCTGACAATATTCCTTCTCCATCACTTTTCCAAGCACCCATGGCCGTCTTGAGGTCCCTGATGCTTAACACAGAAACAAATAATGTTAAACAATGAACATGTAGGAAACTGGCTACACATGGGAAAGCAGTAAGAATACATTATGATTTGTGGCCAGTGACGCTTATGATGGTATATGAATTCTAAAATAGAAATTAATGTGCATTTGGATGTTTGGCTTATTATAATGGTAAATTATATTTAAAAACACAATATTAAAGTTACAGGTTTACCAGTGATTTTAGCAGGCTGTAATAGGAGCTGACCTGGTTTAAGGTCCAGTGCAGTGAGAGACTCTGAGTGCAGGAAGTAGAGGGTGGGACCAACTGTGAAGAGCACGTAGTTGTCATGCCTTTCATCCAGGATGATTAGAACCAAATCGCCGACCTGGAAACTGAAACACAAAAAGATGGACCATGAGACAAAGAGATGATCTCCCAGACTTCAGTAAAGTGCAAACAACACTGTTATGGTAATTATACAATAATGTGTGTAATTATCCTGAGTGTAATCAGGGTCGGTTTTAGCTAATATTAAAACTGCTAAAAGTCACAGTGGTAAGGACATGCTAATGCCATGTGGTATTTTATTAGCGTTCACTTACTCTCTGATGGCAATTTTGTCTGAATGCCGTGATGACACGGAGGACATGCTTTGAGACATCTGCAAAGAAACAGATGAGACCAACAATTATCATATTGCATTAATTTAATGACAGCGACAACTTGGACGTGTCAGAAAAGGAGATCGCCTTTATTCAAACAAAATGCATTAAATTAGCTTGATCATTATCATCATTACTTTTCGGCTGCTCACTAAAATCTGACTTTTTGTTAATGAATTTTGAAAATAAAGCAAGTATTTTAACGTAAAATCTAAGATTAGCTAAATATATATTTAGTCTTCATGCTATTTATTTCTCAAAAATTGCATAAAGTTAGTTTGTACTATACTGTGTGACACTTTTCTAAATGTCTTTTGAGCCTTTGCATGGATTTATTCTTTGATGCTACTGCCACCTAGTGGAAAGGACATTATATTTCTTATACCAAGGGTCTTTCCTGGGCACATACAACAATTCTATACAAATTTATTTAAAATATAATATATCTGCACCAGTTGAAGCAGTTTATTTTTACTTTCAAATATTTATCATAAAAAAGCATATTCTTATTTTTTCTATTTTCATTTGACATACTACTTCTCCAGACCTGCATGCGTTGTGTAAAAGAAATAATTATGTTACAAGACACTCGACTAACCAGTCGCTGGCTGAGGCGCTTGTTTTCTTCTTCCTTCATGTGCAAAGTCTGCAACATTTAAGAAATTAATTAAACACACTGAAACAAATAGAAAACAGATTTCAACATGTTTAAAAGAAGGAAACATTATGCATATTTACCCTCTCAAGTAACATTATCCGCTGTTTCTCTTCTGACATCACGGTGTCACTATGGGAAAAATGTAAGATGGTAACTGTATGAATAACATTGGAGGAAAAATTTATATTTGGCATCATCTTTTTATCTTGTGCCTAGTTAGTGCTAATAAAAACAAAACAAAATCTTGTATTGTCACATCCTGCCCTACCTTCTGTCTCCTGCTTTCAAATGTGTCTCTGTCCATCCATGTCTGGTTCATTTACACTCGGAATCCTTCAGCAATGCAATGCTTTCTAAGGATGTGGCTAATTTTGCTGAAATTCCAACCAAACTTAAGCTTGATGTAAACAAAGATTTTGTCAGACCTAGGATTTTTTTTTCAAGCTTACGACTATGAAGGAAATACAAAACCACTAAGCTGGTGAAATCAAAATCTTCCACTTCCTATGAGTGCATGTCTACAAGAAAATATTTCACATCCAAAGCCCAAATTCAGCTGAAACTACAATCTAAATAAACTTGATTTTACATCGGAACATTCATGCCTCTGTAAACACCAAAGTGAACAATAATTTTGACTTTTATACAAAAGTTTTCTCAGGTAATCTTATTTAAGACATGGTTTTAGAGATACACCACACCTTTCCAATATATCTTGAGAAATAATTTAATGTCTTTAAAGGGGTTTGCATCATAATATGTTCAAAAATGCATCCGCTTGTCAACATGTACCCTTAATTTGATTTCCTGCAGCCAACATGCTGAAACAAGGCAGTAAACCTGAAACTGTTCTTTTAGCAATGCCAGATTTCAGTCTTATATTTTAAACAATAGTTTTATTAAAGAATAAGTGCTTACTCAGAAGCCACCATGCTGGCTTCCACAGCTGAATCGACGTGCTCGTCATCTCTGAAGGCCGTTACGGAGACCAGTCGGTCCGTTTCAGCCGAAGTCTCAGGAGAGCAAGACCCCGCAACAGGCAGGGCCCTCGCTGCTGCTGCAGCTTCTGAGAGATCTTGAGCCGAGTTCGAGGGGAAGAAGGCTGAGGAGACCAGAGCAGAGCTGCGCAGATGGTTCAGCTCTTCCTCCAGTTGCTTTTTCTCCTGCATCACACTCGCTCGGTCCTCAGACAGCGTCTCTATCAGAGCTGCATTACAGAAACAAAAACAAACAAAAAAAAAACATAAATTTAAACTTTATTTGTCACGATGTGTCTTTTATGTGATTGTTTTACTTATTTTGCTGCCTTTATATGAGGTTTTTTCAGCAGTTTGTTCAGTTTTGCTGTTTTAAAAATGCTTATAAATAAAGCTGGCTTGGCTAAACTAGAGTAGCAGAAAAATCTTAAATATTTCAATACTATTTCTGCTATTAAAGCTAAATTACTAAAGTGCACAAATAACACACTCCAGCCATATGTAAAGCACAGTACTCACCTTTGTCTTTTTCCTGCTGCTGGGTAACTTGTTGTAACTTCTCCGAAAGGTCGTTGATAATCTGCTCTTTCTTCAACTTCTCTCTTGTTAGAACAGTGTTGAAGTTCGTCTTGAATGTAGAAGAAACAAACATTTAGAATTTTCAAACAATATTTAAAAAATAGAATACATTTGAGCTTGCATCATGACATTAGGCTGCTGAGTTTAAGGCTCAGCAGCCTGGAGAAGCCATCTTGCTCCTTCGGTAGAGGAGCAAGATGGTAGATGTTATAAACAAAACAACATTTTAGTAAATAGCTCTGGCTATTGTTTAGCAAATTAGTCACCAGAAATTGCTAGAAACCTGTTCAAACACCAAACAGACTTAAGAGAGGTGCACCAAGAAAAAGTCTAGTGGTAAGGTTCGACCACTTTTTTTTACGTAATCAGACAGCAATCTAGAATCCAATCATTTTACAATAAGTAAATGGATCATATCGGGTTATACTGATAGCAGTCTTCAGTGTTGACACTGTTACCAAGTGAGAAATATGAAGCGTTTTTATTTGTTAAAGGAAACTGCATTTTGTAATGCTGACAACTGTTTTATTTGTGATTTTCTGAGCTAAGGTAAAGATCTAGCTGTAAAGAGTCTTTAGCAACACTGGATCTGCTTTAGTAAGATGCTATCACAGTCATAATTATGCTTTTGCTTTAAAGATTAAAGGGGGGACAGTTTGTCAGAGACAGCTGTCCCACACGTTGTGACTTTGCCTCTGCCGCCAATCTAACTAAAAGAAAAATATTTCAAAGTTGTTTACATTTCTTCCCATAGTTCTTGAAAAGAAATTGAAGTTAAAGCTTAAAAAAAGAAAAAAAAAAACTGAAAATTGAAAGACAGCCACAAACCGGTCTGTTTCTAACAACTGCTCAAATATATGTCAACCACGAGGCTTTTAATGCCTGTTTCCAGTTTACATACAAACCTGCTGCTCTGCAATCAGTGATATTTTGAGATTCTGTATCTCTTCATTCTTCTTCTTCTCCAAGAGCTCAATCTGGGCCTGCAGAGAGGCCCTCTCCTGCTGCAGGCACTCCTGTAAGGCTGAGTCCAGGGACAGAGGTGCTCCTGCATCTGCACGGCCCTCAGCATGCAGCGACAAGCCTTCATCACTGAAAAACAGGCACATTCATTCCTTGTTGAAAAAAAGAAACTGCATTTCTACAATGGTAAATGCATAAAAGACTTTTTTTTTTTTTTTTTTTTAAAAATTGAAGCAAAGTTAATTTACTTTAAATGCTCAAGTTTTACATTTAAGTAAATAGCTGCAGTTTTATTATATAATAGGCATGGGTCAGGTCAGTCACTGGTATATCAGTAAAACAAGTTCTTTTTCAGCAAAAAACAAACTTGCTTTAGTGAGCTTTTATGGTGTCATTGTGACAGTTTTTCACATATTACTAGGCACTGCCCATCAGCTGACTGAAAAGAGGTTAGTAAACCATTCACTTTCCGACAAAAAAAGTTAACTCAGCTTTCTGGTCTTCAAAAACTAAAGGATATGCCACCCATCCCTACCAACATTCTAAAAATACACAAATCGTGAATGTCATGTAAGAAGGGGGAACCTCAGCAGGTTTTCAAGTAATCCGACAATTGGCTAGCAATCTGGTATGTTCTATGTACAGTCACACTGTGGTATTTTTACTCAGGATTATACTCACATTGGCCCATGTCTGTTATACAAGTTCGATTGTGTTTGATCATTAAGATCCAGCTTTTACCTTTTACATGACTGTTTCTCATGAAGCTCATTCTCAAGTTGCCTAATCTTTTCTGAAAGTCTTCTCTCCATCTCATCCTTCTGCTGCTCTAACTCCTTAAAAGCATTTGCTTCTACGGCATTTGAAGCTTCCTCCACCTGAGCTGCACGTCTTTCCTGCTCTAGGTTTTTAGAGAGCAGATCATTTTCTGCCTGCAAATTGTTGATAACTGTCCTCAACTGCTCCTCCCGCTCCTGGAAACTCCTAAACTGCTTTTCTTCATCTTCAGCCAGAGCCGCTCGCTGCTGATCCAACTCCTCTCTAAGCCTCTGCTGCTGCTCCGTGTGGTTTCTCTCCACATCCTGGGAGTGCTGCTGCAGGGCGGAGATTTTGCCGTGCAACAGGATCGTCTGCTCCTCGTGCCGGTCCACCAACTCCGAGATGCAGTGGTCCTTTTCGATCCTCATGAGAGTCCTCAGCTCAGCCAGATCCACTTCATACTCCTCGTTCTTAGATTGAAGCTGCCTCTTGAGACCCATCAGCTCATCTTTAAGGACTTTGGTGTCTGACTCCACTTGGGTCTTTACAGCTTCAGCCTGCTGCATCTTAGCTTCTTCAAATAAGATCCTCACCTCCTCCATCTCGGACTCTTTGAGGGCCAGGTCTACCTCTAGTCTACAGCGGAGTTCTGTGAGCTCCGTAAGCCGAGCTTCCATTTCTTTAATCTGAACATCCTTCTCTTTAATAGCGGTATCGTGGTGATCTGCTGCCTTGGTTAGCTTTGTACTATTTTCAACAGCAAGATGTTCCAGAGCCTCCTTGTTATTCTTATTCAGACTATCCAGATCCTTTTGGTGCTCCTGCTTCAGTTTTTCCTCCAGCTCCTTTAAATGGCACTGAGAAACCGCCTCCAGCTCCTGTCGGATCTTCTGCTGACTGCGTTCGATCTCAAAATGCAGGTTTTCAAGCTGACTGCTCAAAGAGTCTTTTGAAGTTAGGAGCGTCTTGATTTCTTCTGTTTGATCACAGTTGATCTGCTCAAGATTTTTTATCTTTTCAGCAAAGTTTCTCTCTTTTTCCACCCATCGCTCTTTCTCGTTCTCCAGCTGGGTAAGTTCTTTCTCTTTGCGCTCCATGAGACCCTCCAGCTCTAGCATCGCTCGTTGGACATCTCTGACAATATTCTGGTTTACTTGGTTTTCTTCCGTCAACGCCTGAACCTGCTTGTCCAGCTCCTGCCGAGCGGTGAGAAGCTCCCCTTCATGCTGCTCGTTTAACTCCATTTTGTGACACTGGTAGATTTCGTTCACAGTACTGCGCACTTCCATGGTCATGCTGCGCAGAGCTAACCCAAAGTCCTGCTGTTCCTTCAAGACAAAACCTCTTAAGTAATAGAGGTCAGCCTTCACACTCCTTAGGTTGGAGTGGGACTCTTCTGCAGCACATCTGTACTTCTCCAGAACTTCCTTGAGGTCAGCAATCCTTGAGTTTTCCTTCTCCAGCGTTGTGGTGTCCTGCATCCGCTTGTTATCGATGGCGTTAATGACTGAGGAGTAGAGAGACTCCACCATCATTTCGGGGCTAGTGGGATCACTGATGGGATTAGGGGAGGTCAGGTTCTCCTCGATCACAAACTCGTTGACAGCAGACATGAAGTCAGATTCAGGGCTTTCGGCGAGAGAATCCAAGTCCAGGGATCCCTGCTGCAGGACGGGGTCCATGTTCGGGTGGCCGATGGTTTCGAAGTCAAATGTTTGTGCATCGATACTGTCTGGGGACAGATCCTCTAAAAGAGCTGGGACGGGTACAAGCAGGGGCTGACAGCTGGATCCCTGAAGGCTAAGACATAGAGGCGTTTTGGAGGGCACCGGCGTGGTGGTCCCGGGCTTGCTCTCAGACTGCGGAGTCTGTGTCGTTGATCTTTGGGCGCTCTGACTACAGGATGCCTGGAAGGACAGAACAGATGGAGACGATGCAGTCTGAGTTGAGCCAACATTCACTTTACATGAAACAAATAGAAAAAGACGAACAAACTTTGATCTTAAAGCAATTAAGAAAAGAAATGCAGAAAAAATTGCTGTTGATTGAAACTGGACAATTTTAGATGGGTAGGTTGGAAATTTAAAAATGTGACTTCTTTTCCAGTCAGTGAAGGCATCATACCTTACAGCTGAAAGGTTGTAATGGTAACAACCTATCAGCTATTTCCAGTATCAGTGAGGATTTCAAAAAAAGTAAGAGGAACAATGACAGGTTGAGAGATGTCTGCAGTTTCCTCAGGTAGTGAGAAAGTGAGACAAAGACTTTCAACAGATAAGAGGAAGGCCAAAGCCTTCCTCTTATCTGTTGCTATTATAGCACAGATGATAGCTTAGGCATCATGGATTTAGAAATGCTTGCATCCTCAAGAGTGTAGGTAGGAATCTACATTCACCCAGAAATACCCACAACGACTGGTTTCTGTTATGCTAACGATGGTAATGCTAAAGAAATTTAAAATCTGAAGGTAATCATTTTGTCTTTGTTTTAAATTAGCAAAGTTTTGTTTTATTGACCGATCTCTCAAAAATATAGCGCAAAGTGGCTTCTGCTCATTTAAGTGATTAGTGAGTTCTCAAAGCAGGAAGGAAAGAGAAAAATATGACTGCTGTTCTTAAATTATAGCAAAAAAACCAAAAAAAAACAACAGAATTTAAAATATTTCAATTCTTTCATTTCTGAAAGAGGCATTTCTAGTTTCAAGGCTAAAACTGATTAAAAAAAGACATTACTCTTTGTTCACTCAGTAGGTCTGTGATAGTTTGAGACATTTCATCCACGCTCTGTGCGGCTTGGACCAGCTTATGAAGTGTCTCTACGTGGCGATTTAGGGGCTCAAAGTCACACATGGCGGGAATCCTACAGAAAAAAAACAAACAAACAAAAAAACATAATTCCGGCTCCTCTACAAGATTTCTGAGACAACCGTTACAGCAGTAGCGGTAGAGTGTCTGCTGACGGTGACTTACATTAGGAAAGGCTGCACCTCAACAGGACAACACGATTTCAAGTACTGCAGGTCATCAAGTGAGATGTCTGGAAGTTCGTCATCAAACTTTCTGGGTTTCCGTGTCTGTAACAAAGAAGCGGTAGTAACGGTAACCAAAAACCTCACCCTGAAAATACAGTGAATACTATTGGAGAAAAAAAAACAACATTATGCACTAGAAACCTACACAAAATGATGTTGGAGGCCAAGACTCAAGTCCTCTAAACAATCGATTTCGGAGAAAAGACTTCCCTTAAAGTCAAAAAGAACATCAGCATGTTAGCACAACTTCAGAGATACAATGTATTCATCATTAGAGGACTTTAAAAGCACTTACTGAAGAGTTTTCCAAAGGATTCCCTTTTGAACTTTTCTGCCTCATACAGTCGCTTCCCATCCTTAACAAGAGCATTGGCCCACTGACAAAATCAAAAAATATTAAAGGTTTTTTAAGAGTCAAAAAAATCTGGTCTTCATAGTTGTATAGACATGTTAAAGAAAACCATTTTTTTAAACATAATTTAATATTTGACCCTTCTTTTTGTTAAGAAAACCACAGAATACCAGGTTCCAATAAAAACACTCTTATTTCTATAAAACTTGCTAAAGCTAAAAGTCTCACATAAAATTTATGAAATGCAAATAAAACATATGCAATAGCAATTGTTGCATCTTCAAAACAGAATTTATATTTATGTAACAAATGTCAAAAATTTCATGCATTAAAATAAGGGAATATAAAAACAAGACTGTGTCTGATAGTGGCAAATGATGTCAACAAGCGGTGGCTGATATTACCATAACAACAATAGGCACTGACCTCTCTGTAGTGTCGCATAAACATTTTTCTCCTGACAACTTCCACCACTGCCAAGCAGTACATCTGGGGCACCGTACTGAGGGCGTCCACCACCCTCACTCTCTCTATTAGCTCTGTCAGGAGCCGAAGAAGAGCCTGAAGCTTCTCCCCATCCTGATCTGCGTGAAGCATCACGTAGCAGCACCATCTACAATCACAACCAAAACTCAAGCTGCGAAAATGACTCTCTTAAGCATTTTTTTAAACACTAACTTCACATTCAACAAAAAGCACCACAGTTAAAGACATGGAAAAGGAAGCTGCACACAATTTCTTCATATTAATCCTTTGAGGTTACATTTGAGTCATTATTTCACAGGGTAGAAAGATTATACAACTAATTATTTCAATGAATTGTAAAAACAATCTCTTGTATTTATTGTGGATTTTCTCAAATTAAGGAAAGGTTGAAATGGTAAAGGCTAAAATATGCATATTAACCCATGTAAATTTTGTAAAATATCACTTCCAGAGCTTAACCGTATTCTTTTTGTAGCCATTAGTAAGCTTCAGATATGTTTATGCTTGGCAACTGGACCTTATTTTTGATAAAATTGGTAATTAAATCTGTTAATTCTCTGGGAACCACAGAACACATAAATAGATCTGTGGATTTAAATAAATTCACAGACCTTACTATGGTATCTTTGAAAACTTTTCCAGAACCCTAATTTGCCATTATAAAATTACCTTTGACATGTTTGGAGGCCTTATTAGAACAACCTACCTAACCTAAATTGTCACACTAAAATGAAAGGAAAATTGTTGTGAAGTTTTGGAAAAATCTCAAAAAAAGTCATGAACTTGAAACTGCATGAGGACCAGTGTGCCTCTCGGTCTCCACTGAACCACATTCTACACCCTCATAGTCTGGAAAAAAACAGACCAAAAGAAGCCCCGCTCTCCAAAACAGATATTTTCAAGCTCAACATTTGCAAATGGATGGTGACAGTGAGTGTGCAGAAACTTTTCAACCAGAACTGTACCACAAACATAATTGAGAAAAAAATATTTCAGTTTTTACTTGAGTCTGACTTGAAGGTTGTTTGCTAGCTCTTGTTTGGCAGTGGTGCACTTCTTTTTTATGTCTAGCAGCTTCCTGTGGTTGTTCAGCATGATCATCAGCTGGTTGGTGTGACTCAGACACAGGTCAGGCAGAACGGATGTATCCTTCAGGTTTTCAGCTCGTTTCTGATTGGCCAAAAACCCCTGAAAGCAAAAGAGTGTAAAGTACAATTAATAAAACAGACTTAACAAGTAAAAAGAAAATCCTTAACAGGAAGTTTTTTTCGTTACTACCTGAGCAAGTTCTTTCTGCTCATTCACCAGCTTCTTACAGCTTGCAATCATTTGGTCTAGAGCGTACAGCCTGTCTTCAAGCCCTTTGATAGATTTCATGTTCTGATTATCTAGCTTTGCAATTGTGTCACGACAATCTGCCAGGAAGGGCTGGATGATCCGAGGGTCAAGCTGAAACAAACAACACACCCATAAATCCTGGTCTCCCCACTGAACTTACAAATTAGTGTTTAGCGGTCTGTACCACAAGTACTCACCCTGTTGATGGAGTCAAAGCATTTCCTGACCACCGATTCCACATCATTAGGTCTGTCTTGCACGTTAATCCAGTCCAATAGTGTTACATTGAAAGAAGACTGGCAGGCAAGTTCTGGAGTGTCATCATCTAAAAGCGCAGCTCTCAAACCACCACTCTCAGTCATTTCGCTTGTCTCCTGATCTCCCTCTGGCTCACATGTGGCTGTCCCTGAAGCAGATAAGGACGCTGACAATTTGGAGGCTACCTGGGTTTGAGTAGCACAGAGCACAGAGTCCGTGGATTTTTCTTCTTCTGTCTCATCCGAATCCTTCTCCGGGGTTGAACTGGACTTCTCGATGCTCTCTCTGTAACTGTGTCTTGTCAAACATTCGAGCAGAGGAATCCTGGCCATCACAGAAACCGAAGTCCCTAACCTGCAGGCATTACAATAAATGTCAACTGGAACTTTGTTTTCAATGAAACACTCATGTCTGTTAAGCATAATTTAAAAATGTTAGTAACTTGGCAGGTGATCTAGTCACAGGTTTAAAACACATTTTAGTTTTAGGTCAATTTTCTTTTTAAAGTGGAGAATATCTAATTTTTATACTTACTTTGAAAGTTTGATTTTAATTTCTTCCAAGTCCTGTTGATAATTTGTGTATGCGGTGTTGAACTTCATGAGTAACTTCTGATAAGACAAAGTGCAGTCCTCCAGATTAGCCATGATAGCTGCCCAGCCTTGATGTTGTAGATGCTCATCGTGAACCAAACGTTCACAGAACGAGCAAAGTTTTTTGGCAACTTCGAACATTTCCTAGAGAGATTTAAAAGAAATTAGGCAACATCAGGGTAAGAGAGTACAATTAAATGTTATACTAAACTTAAGGACACATCATTTTTTATCATTCTTCATTTAAACAGATGTTCATAATATTATGAGATTATTTTACATCAACAGGTTGAACTGAAAATGAAGTAGAAGCAGCGTGTCCCTTTTTACTTATCGAGCCAGTAAAGGTCTGTTTTGTGTTACACAGTGCAGACTGCTGCTGAACACCTGTCTGTCACTGCAGGGTCACTGAGACCACAGTTATCTGTCTGGCTCAAATGATAGCTTCAGCTGATAACAATTACTTGCTGAGCTTCATGTAAACCCTGCTGAGGCTGAAAATAGATGGTGTTTAAACATTTTCCATAAACATATGATGTTGTCCATATAGTGAGACTGAATACTAATATCTTGTAGCAGACACCGATTACATCAAACTTTTTTGTATGGACTCACTGTTCTTCGATTTGCTTGTTACTCTGTGGTTGAAGTCAAACAGAGGCTCAAGTACACAAAATATACTGGCAAAATAAATTTAATATTGCTGGTGTATGAAAAAACTGCCTTGTAGTATCTTTGTGGTACATATGTACTGAAATAAAGGGTTTAGACCTTTGTAAGTTTGAAATATGTACAGCTTTACTGACCATCTTGTAAAAGAAGAGTCAATGCTTTACAGCTGCCCTCAAATAGCCAAGTAATTATTTGTTTTATTAATCAAGTAATTTAATTTACTTTGTTGAAAAAGGGACAACATGAACATTAATTGACATAAGTCAGTCTAAGTAGATCAAGTTGCCATCAGCTGTAGCAAGTCCAAACACTTGGCTTGTCAACATTAATGAATCTTTTATAAGTGCAGAAAAACCATCTGTTTTAGATAGAATGGGATTAAGTAATGTTATTACTGGGCGTGTTTTGCAACATTTACTGGTTCTAAATTATAATATGCCTTAAGTCGGGTAATAAGCGGGTATTAAACATACTTTTGTCAAGTGGTATTCTAATCTAAGAAACTAAATTATTAGTTTTTATCAGCTGTAAATCAAAAATCATCAGAATGAACAAAAGTAAAGGCTTGAAAACATCAGTCTGTGCGTAATTACTCTATAAAATGTCTTTCACTTACTGAACTGAGTTGCTGAAATAATAAACTTTTCAAGAATATCCTAATTTACTGAGGTGAACCTATAGGTAGCAGTTATGCGAATTTTGTAGTAGTAGCACTTATGAGAAGTCCCAGAGTTGTTTTTCCTGCAAGGATTTTTTATTAAATTAGAAAAACTTGGCATATTGTTTCAAAACCAGCAGATATTTTCCTAAAATTCAAAAACAAAAACAGGGAAAGGTGTAAATACATTTAAAAAGTACCAGAGCAAGTTGTGTTCGTGAGGCAACGGTGTGAAAGACAGCTGGCATCAGTAGCGACTCTTCCACCTTCACCTGAATCTCACTCTCAATGGAGAAGGTGGTTTTTGGGATGGTTGGATCCCGGTCGGATAAGATCATCTCTTTGTTGAACAGAAATATGGGGTTGGTTTCCTAGAAAAGCATAATAAAAACAGGCAATATCAAATGTCAGTATAAAGTCTTCAAACATTTGAAGGAAGTAAGTAAATTGCAGTTAGCATAAACTTACAGTGCCAGCACTGTAACTGCAGACCCGTCTGTCTGCAGCCATACATTCCCCCCCATTGACAACGAGGACCTGATGCTGAACTGCAATTTTGTATTTGGCTTGGATGGCATGTTTAAGCTCTAGTACACTGAAACAGAGGAAGGAGTCGTTTGGGTCAAAAGAAGCAGGGAGAACTGGCCACGGTTTCTGAACATCATCTGTAAAATCCCAGCTTCTTACGTTTGGACAGCAAGGTCAGTGTCAAAAGTCAATGTGCTTCCATTGTTGACCTGGAACACATACAGCTTCATGGTGAATCTCCCAGGGTTCTTCAACCTCGCCTTTCTCGTTCATTAGTCATGCACCACCGCCCTGCAGAATAAAAACAAATGTGAAAACAATAACTATTAAACTTTATTTTTTCAGTTACCAATATCTTTTTGCATCCCATAATTTCCATCTACCAATGGTTGAGAGAAGGGAACATCTGGGTGTGAAGAGGCACAGGGCAGGCTCTGTGCAAAAAGCAGAAGTTGCCTCATCAATTAGGTTAATATAAAGAGAATGGCACATTTCCCCCAGATTCATTTTACAACAAATAGATGTATATAAAAAAAAAAATCTGAACTTGATCCATCGTTGTCTTCAACCCATGTAAAACAAAATAATTAAGATCTAAGACCTGATACAAGTGATAAATTTATAATTATTTTTAATCATCCACTTGTAGTTTATGATACATCTAAATGTGAGTAGATGTTTGAAATAAATTAAACTACAAGCAAGAGAAAGCAAAAAAAAAAAGCAACTATTTTGTCATGTTGTTAAGAGTGAGTCAACAGACCCCAAAAGGCATCAGAACAAAAAACCGGGGATTAAATAAAACATTAGAAAATAATAGGTCACAAAATGACAGTAGATGAGACATTTGAGCATCTTAAGAACATCTGTCTTCACAATTTATCAAAGTAAGTAATGACCAAAAAAAAAAAAAAAATCTGATACACAGAGGTTAAGGGCACTCTCACAAAAAATATTTTCACAACTACAGAATGGAAGTAAGTGGTATGTAGCAAAGAAGCAAAGTACTTGCAGTTTTATAAAAAAGAAATTGTCAATAATGATTCTGCGCAACTTTCGTGTAATTCAAGCCAGGCTTGTGTTTATAAGTTTAAGACTATAAACACAGGTGATGTATTTTTAAACTTAAGAATGTTTAAAGACAGATGCTGGTTTATTTCTGTTGCATTTTACTTAATGTTCAAAGAACCTTGTAAAAATGATGGAACAACTCAGCAATAATTCATTCCTAAACAAAACAGCACAGTAACCTTTTATAGGCTACTGTGCTTTATTAAATGCCTATGCCTCAAAATAAAGGGAAGCTTTATTTCAAGCCTCCCTTAATATAAAAATCAGATTTTAACTTTCAAAATCTTTGTAATTGTTGGTTTTCTTAAAATAGTCTGAGCTGAGTCACGGTTAAACTACTGTTTACTGTCAAGCCTCAAGCCACAGTGGTTACAAAATGTTGATCTCCTTAGAAACCAGCTGACAATCTGTCAAAAAAAAAAAAGACTAAACCAAAAACAAAGTTTGGGCTGACATTTAGGCAGCAATGGCAAAGAGTGTGTTGCTGATAAAACACAAATCTAAACATGCTATTATAACGATGTTACTGGCTTAAACGGTTTCGGTTTATAAACGATGGTTTTGATAGTTTCCCCTCTCTCGGTGATTCCGTTCACGCTTTGTGTTTCTGTGGGCCGCTTTCAGTTTAAACTTATACTTGTATAGATGTTTTTGAATAATCAACTCAGCTGTTCTTATCAACCTCACGGCCTCTGGTTTCTCATGAAGATGGTGCCAGAGAAGTAGTCACCAACAGCTGCTGTTAGCAGCTAGACGGTCAATAATAACCTACTGTCTTTGCTAACTAGCTAATAGCTAACAGGACTGTGTGGCAGTAATGCCTTAATACCGACGAATCTAACAAACATATCTCATTAACAACTAACGTCACTTTAATGTTTTAAAGTCAGGCTAAGCACAAAAGCAACTTGAAAAACGATGTATTGCTTTTTACCTCACTTTGCTCGCATCTCTCCCTCTCTGTTGGTCTTCGCCAAGGCGAGGTGGCTAGCTAGATAGCTAGCACCAGAGCTAGCTGGCTAACCCGTATAAACTGAGCATACTTAGTGGTAGCTTGGTGAGCCACTTAGGTAATGTCAGCTTGACTAACCAAGACACAGACTGACAAACATAGTTAGTTATACAGATCACGCATATTCTTGTAGATTTCTAATGGATTAAACTCCACCGGTCGCTGTTTTTCTGAATTAGCTAACTACGCTAACACCCTTTCTCAGTAGGCTTGTTTTGTTGTTGTCATCTGGTGATGTGCGGTCCGTGAACGATTCGCTTAGGAAAGACGTACTGACTGGGCACTAAACTGTTAAAGAAGCCCTACAAATGTACTTTATGACAATCAGTTCGGTAGTTTTACACAGTAAAGACAGATTTTTTTCTTTTTTAGATTTTGTATACTTCAAAAATAAATACATTAGTTAGTTAAATTTCATAATTAAATATTAGCACTTTTAATCAGTGTTCTTTGCATTTTGTTGAATCTGACCATTTTAAACTGTTATTGTGCCTTACCATCCAAATGATCTGCGATTTCTAAAAAGGCTAGGTTTATTCCGGTTGAATCTTATTGAAAAACAATATACATTATATTTTCATTTATAAGAGTTTTTTTTTGTTTGTTTGTTTGTTTGTTTGTTTTTGTTTTTTACAATATTACTACCTTAAAGTTATATAGCATTTATTACTATTATTATTATTATTATTATTATTATTATTATTATTATTATTATTATTATTATTATTATTATTATTATTATTATTATAGTTGAATCTGATGTAATTTTCCCCTACTTGAGTTTTTCGTCTTTTTTGATTTTTATATGCTTCAGTTTTTAAGATACAATCATGTTTATTTAAGGAAAATATGTTGTTTTCCAGGCATATTCTGGGTAACTAATCGCCCAGAATACAATTATTTCCGTAATTTCCGTGTTGCAACACGGAAATCACGGACAGGAGAGGGAAGTAAAAGTAAACTGCAGGGTGTGGATTACTCTGTTTTGCAGCCAAAAATGTTGGAAACTTTCTGATGGAATCTATGTTGGCCATGTGTTACAATATGCTTTAATTACATGCCCTTCATTCAATATTTTTGGGGATAAGAAATCATGATGTCAAAAAGCTAACTCAATATTTTCAATGTACAGCTATTAATCCTAATTTACTTTATCAAAGTGGGTCATACTAATGGAAGGCAGGCAAAGAGATAACCGTGCAACTAAAGACTGTAACATCCAATTACGAAAGAATACATTTTAAAAATCACTTCTTCATCGCTTAGTATTTCTTATTGCCATACTTTAATTACTACAGTTAATTAATTAATGGTGCTGTTAGCAATCCCTATGCAGAATTTCTACCTGGGCGCTTAGCTCAGTTAATCAGTAACATTGTTTAAAATGTCCATATCTGTTAATAAATGTTTCTATAAAAATAACATTAATTCGAATCATATTCAATTTTTAAAAAAATCTTTTTTTCAGTGCATGATGGTGATCAAATGAAAATGTTATCTGAAAATAAATTTAATTTAGAGCTTTACCTTTAACTGTGAATCAAATTTCATGTTCAACTTGATTAGCCAGTTGTACACAATCATATTTTACAGTACTTACACTGTACACAAGACTATGTGCCGACTATGCAAATAAAACATAGGAAGTCAGTTCCTCAACTGACTGACATATATATATAGTGGCCCTGTCAGTGAGCCACATTACTTAGACTGAAAAAATACAACTGGACATTTATCAAGAAATATTTCTAGTTTTTTACTGTGAACAATGAAAAATTGTTGTACCTCGCAGAATATGTGTAATTAAATCATTTCTGTTGCTTTTTTAGTTGTTTAACAATCATCTGAACATGTCTTCCAGTATGCGGAATGTTTCACAATCTAATATCCGCTAGAGGGCACTGTTTCATAAGGACCTTTTAGAGCCAAAATATTCTGACTTACCACCATTTCTTTTTCTCCCTCTCCATCTCTGTCTCTCTCTTTCTTTATCTATATAATGGCAAGTCTGCAAATGGGGGACTTCATTATATTGTTAATAAACTTCTCCACATTTTTCTGTACCCATCTTTCCCAAAGTCTGACTACTTCACTGTCACCTAAGGTACATCCACTTTAAATAACAAAGAGAGGGATGTGGCATACTTATGTTACACCATGATTATGTTAACTGGTGTGATTTAAAGTTTAGTTGCTGCAGATTTATTCTTGTCTTCCGCCACATAACGTTTTTTGCACAGGCTTTCTGTACCTGGCTTATGAAGCTCTCAGTCTCATGGCCTGGTTCTCTTTGTCAAGTTTTCTACGGATATATACCGTCCTGATTATGTCATGTGGCTTTAGATTAATATTTGTTGCCATTTGTCAAGGTGTAAACGAACAGTGATACTTTGTTGCATCTTCGCTAAGTTAGAAGTGCTGAATCAAAGTCTCTATGTAGTGCATACACATTTTAGTTTGGACCTTTCCTCTCCTTTTCCACATTGCTTTGAGCGGTTTCAGCAGAATTTGGATTTAGTCCACAGTTTAATTCCCACAGTTAGTGAGCCACATACGTTGAAGCAATGAGTGTTTTCCCAACCTTGCTCGCTATCATGTTTACATGGAAGCGGCCAGCAGACATAAAAAGTTAATCCAAAGACATGAAAAATCAAACATTATATTAAAGTTGATAACATACTTTAAAATAACCTATAATTAAGGATGAATGTCAATTTTAATTGTAATTGTGTCGAGCTTTGAATGTAAATCTGTCTGATTCAAATGACTAAATATGAAAGCAGCCTCATTCATGTGATACTAGGGCTGAAGTAATACAGTATATTGTTGACCTTTATGGAACTTACTGGTGTCTCTGGCCTATAATCGAGGTTTTTCAAGGAATTATGCTGTTAAAGTTTACAAAGCTCTCATCTTGCTGTAAGTTAGCTCCTGATTAGCTGATCAGTCCCTGCCGATGACTCATCTCTCAGAGGAGCTTCTTCAAGTAGATCTGTGTTTTGAGACCCAGACAAAATTTTTGAATTCACAAAGACAATATTTTCCAGTTTCAACATTTAATTGTCTCCTTTGTGTGTTTTCGAGTTGAAGCCAGGCAATAAACTGTCTGATTTAGATTTGTTGAGCCATAAAAAACAACAAAAGACACACTGAATTGGATCTTTAAATTTTAAAATGGAAATATTTTCACATGTTCATCTATTTATTTATTTTTACCTAGCATTCATAAAACACTATGGAAGTTTTGTTTTTAATGGAAACAATAATTTAGGCCATCTTTGCCTCAGTCTGTATGTGATGAACTTTGAAGATGCAAATTAGAGCTGGCTTTACTTTTTTCAGCTTGCCAGCAGCTCTGCCCACTTTGCTTTTACATATATAAAGAAATCTGTTGTGCTTCTCCAACGAGGGAGATAAATGCTAGTCACCACTGCTGTAGTGTGCCCTATATATTTTTTTTCCATCAGAAGAGGAAAACCTGGTACTTAATTTGTCAACCAGAGGGTTCCAGAAGCAAGAGCTCTGTTTCAGTGGATTAACACTTCTATTCTTGTCTCTCCATTTCTCGCTTGGACTGCCACAGGGAAAAAAGAAACAGCTAAAGTCACTCTGTACCCAAGGTGAAAAATAAGATATGGCAAGAACTATGATATTCATTTGATTTTTCATATCACAGCATAATAAAAAGAACTTGTTCCTTACTATATTTTAAAATAACATTTTCAGGTAGACAACAACACATGACATATTTAATTATCTATGTAGAAAATAACTGAGCCAAAGTAGCAGTGTGTTTCAATAATATGTGCCCTGTCTTTAGGTGACCTAAAACAACTTTTAACAGCAAATATCCATTGAAATATTTTTCTGTATGACCTGATCAGTTTCTCGTAATGCTGTGAAGCACTTCCATCTACTTTTAGAAATGTTATGTCATGTTTATTATGGTTTGCACCTGCTTATAGCTTTTTTAAGGTTCTATCACAGCCTGAAGTCTGGACATCAAATCAATTGTTGCAAACATCTTGAGCATCTCCACTGTAGAGTCAAGATCGTTTGACTCTAAAGTATTTTCGTATTTAGTTCACAGTCTGGTCAGTACTTGAAAAATTTCTAGGATAAGGATGACAATTAAATAAATGCCAAATACTGAGATAAGAGGAGACAAAATTGCACTTATATTTATCCGTCCAGTAAAGATAAGGACCTGATATTTTAGGCAAAAACATTTTGGTACCTAGAAGAAGGTGCTGTGCATTGCAACAAACTCAAAGTTCTGCATGATTGTGAAGTCTTTTCAATATTTTTATTCAAATAAAAAAATTCTAATCTAATAGCCCTACATAGCCCATGCACTCATTTATCATCAGAACTCCCCACATTTGTAAAGAATTTACTTCTTTGTAATTTATTCTCAGAATAAATGCAAATGTTTCAGGAAGACCAGGGAACACACCAAATAGGCCAAAGCTAAAGTTTTAGATTCTGTAATAGTCATCTTATGATTTCATTCCTACATCTGAAAATTTTGAAAATATGGCATGACAGCAAACCTACAGAGACATGGCCATTGACCTTTATTGGCAGGTCAACAAGCAGAGTATTAATTAAGGAATCAGCAGTGACCCATGGTAACTGAAACTGAACATTACACATCACTCCACACATGTAGTATAAACCCTGTAATAAGGCGGCCTTTTGCAACTGGATTTGTAGTGCAGAAAAGTTTTATTCATCTCTAGAACAGCATCAAAAAGTCTTCCAAAGCTACAAAAGCAAGCTTAAATAGTCTCAGCTGTGAAGGACCAAACCATCTTTAATTCACAAGGGATTCCACCAATTTACAATTTCTACCTATATACATATAATGCATTTTTCCAAATAAGACATATTCCTATTTATTTTTTATGAATATTTTTTGTGTTTTATCCTTCACTATAAACAGCATTATGACTCACCACAAAAAGATCACCACAAACAATTTCCCCCACTTTTCCATGGCCTTTCCCAGAACCTGTAAAAGATGTCTGGACACATGGAGAAATATTTGTCCAAACACCCTGGAGAGGACACAGAAAAGACAGGTGAGTCATTCTATCTTAACTCCTCCACATAACTTTTCCATCCACACTTAACAGATTTGCTTAAGTTTGACTAACCATTAGCCCTTCTTTGTTCTGAGTAATAATTACCCTCCCCTCACAGGCAGCCACCTCACTCCATTGAGGAGAAGTTGTGCGAAGCCCAGAGCAAAAGGCTACATGCTAATTATTAAAATACTCAAATATTCAATAAATAGTTGGAACTTCTTGTGCTATTGATGTGCTGACTATTTGAACTGTTGAGCATGTAACTTTCAGATAGCTATCTAGAAATTGTATTCCAAAATGAAGCAGACTTGCAACTCCATAATCCCCTTCATGGTGACAGTTTTAATTTGATAATTCCATCATGTCACATAAGAGAGCAGCATGTTTGAGCAACTGTCTTGAAATGCACTAACACTTGTCTTGTGCCTCCATTACCTCAAATATAAATGAACCCAGCTTCCAAAGCCATTACATCAGCATCTAGGCTTTCCCAAACTGATGAAAGGAAAAGTAATTTTAATACATCAACTTGTGAATTAGACAAAGGTAACAAAACATTCTTTAAATTGTTTCACATTATTACCCTTGATCTTGGCTTAATTTGGCATAATTATAGCTCTAATGTTTGAACAAAGTTTAGTGCTCAAGTATATAAAAGGAAGACATTTATACCTTGCATATAAATTTCCATTTCTATGCATTAGTTACTTTACGATATTTATGTGGCTTATCTGTGGTAGTAGCTTCATTATTTCTCTTTGTAAAGAATAGGATATTAGCTCATTCCTATTGAAGTGCTTTCAGGCAGGTCTCATACTCGAAGGCTTTCGATGCAAGGGCTTATTAACATGAACAAATTTAGCTGGAAGATTTGCATTTAATTCATATCTTCAAAAGTCAAAATGAAAATACATAATTTAGGAGGTTTCATGCAACCTAATTATTCTGGTAGTCATGGCAGCTCGTTTTTGCACTAGGGCAGATCTCACCGGCCTTGGTTTTAATTAGAGGAAGAAATTAAATTTTAAAATTTTGCTCATTGCTTCAACCTGTGCCGTTTTGAGAACAAAAATAAAGTTTCTATTTTTTTACTGTTTTTGATGGTTGAGTACAGGTACTTGCAAACACGTCCCCCCCATCTCCCCCAAGAATTACTTACAGTTAAATAATTAAAGAAGACAATGGAGGCATGTTGAAATGGATGGGGATGAGTATGTGGAGTAACGACTGACAGAGGGGAATGATGAAGAAGTTTGAAGTAGGATTCCACTTCAATCTTCTTCACATTAAACAAATAGAACTTGACCTGAATGGGGAGAAAACACATTTTAAACAATTTAAATTTAAACCTGTATTAAAATATTTCTGCATTTGTTAGCCACCGGATGTCACTTAAAGCTCTGAGTTTTTTTTCTTCAAATATATATTTGTTGGTAGAAAACATGACTTCATATTATAACTTAAGCACAAGTGGAACAGTGTAAGTAAAACGCTCCGGAACATAGCAAAATACTGCAGGGATATTAATGATTTTTGCTGCAGATATTGATTTAACCAAAAGGGTGAGATGAATGAAAAAGTTTCATGTTTGACCAACAGATGGTAGCAGAAGGCTGAGAATAAAGAAAACACAGGAAGCACTTTGCAGTGAAAGGAGTATGGATTTCACATTTGTGTCATCTACACTGTTCATAGTTTCCAGAAATTTCTATTAATGTTAGTTTTAGTATGTTTCTTTAAAGCACTTATTATGTCCTGAGAATGTTTGTAAAGACTTACTCACTGTGAATCAGCTTTCTTACTTGAAACAGCAAGAAAGCAGTTTATTTTGGAAATCATAAATAATGATCTTAATCTTCAAAGCAATGGATTCATCTTGTGACTGAATATATAAATGCTCAGACAAGATAATGATGCTGCAGCACCAAAGAAAGAAAGAAAAGTTGCTCTGTAAAGTGCATTATCATCTCTGCAGTCACACTCAGCAGGTCTTGTTACATAACAAATTAGATTGATTTAATTACATAAACAGGAACATTAGCATTTAGCTTCCAGCATCTCAAAGGCACTAATTTCGCTTTGTATCTGGAATTGTCAACGACTAAGTTTTTGAAGCAGTAAAATGTGCCACATTTGATATTTTCTGATCTCATGTTTTTGATGAAAGTTCTTGAGTGCTCAAAGCAAAAGTGAATAATCTCAATGGAAGCTTGATCTGAATGGCTTTTGAGAACATTGACTTCTTTTTTTTTTTGCTGTACCCTGTTAATAATGTGTGAACAGAGTTTCAAAGCAGCAGGTGGTCTGAGAGCTGAGAGAGACATAAAAATTCTTTCATTGCACTATTTTTGGATTACTGTAATTTTTTTTAAGCTATGTTAAGTTTGAGTTTTGTAGACTTCTTTGAAAAAAATAACCATGCAGTGAAAATATCACTGATGTAATGGTTTCTGTTTTGCTTTAAGAGTTGCTTTTACTTTTTCCATATAGAACTTACTGTATTAGTGTAACCACACTGCTGCAACAAGAACAGATCATGACTGACAGTCGCAGTCATCTGGCCTTTAACAGCTGCTGCATTCAGGCCATGAGGCCAGACTGGTTCTTCCTTTGAAAAAATCAGATAAGAGCCAATTCTAATCAAACTCCTTACTGGCAGCAAACATACAGGAACACTTGATGGAGTATGCATTGACATCATATGTGCCATGGCTTTGAGTTTTCAGCTGTCATGTTCCTTCTTGCTCCCCAATGCAGCTGGGAGCATGCTTGTTTGCTGAATATGCGACCCCAGTGCCAACTTCCATAAAATTAAACTGGCTTTTATTCAAGGCTGCTGCTGTGAAATGAGAGCTTGAAATCTGCCTTCACAGTAATCTCTTAAAACTGAGAACATTTTGCATGCTGGCTTTGTCAGAGTAGCTTCAGTTCCTTGAGAAAGTATTCAAAGGTCTAAAACTTTTTGCACATTTGGCCCCTTTACAACTACAAACTTCAAAAGATTTGATTTGAATGTGCATGATATACCAAACATAAATTAGAGTGTAATTAAGTAGAAGGGAAAATGATGACTTATTTTATTTTGTTAATCCTCTAAAGTAGGTGTGACATTCATTTGTATTCACCCATCGTTTAAACATATGAGAATACCTGCCTCTCTAAACACAGTTAAAGGTGGCTGGACTTGGGGGCTGAATAAAAATGCATGCTACCCTTGTCAGATTATTATTTGTGGAAACAATGTATAAGCCATATGCTTTACCATTCAGTCCACAATCATTTTAATTGGTCTATCACATGAAATCCAAGTAAGATAATTTGGAAATTATGACTTAGTAATTAGAAAATGTGGAAAAACAAAAAAATCAAAGAAAACCTGAATGCATCTGTCAATCACTGTGTACTGAACATAGCAAGGAAAGCCCCATAAAACCCCATATTCTGAACGAATGCACTCGCACATACTTAGGAATGAGACAGATATATATAATTATATCTATATATATATAATCCTTTCAGTGTGTATCTTGTTGTTGCTCACTTTCTATGTTGCATAATTGCCAGGTAGGTTATTGTGATGATTTGCACGTTGTGATTTTGCCCTTCCACACCCTCCCCCCCCATCTCATGCACAATTACGTGATGGGTGACGTTTCACCATGCGGAGGAGGGCTCTGGGCAGGGAACACTTGGACCAACGAGAACTGAACACTGTTTCATTTCAGTGCATAAACAACTGCGTTCAACGCGAGTGGACCAGGGCGCCGCGCAGGAGCCCATTGTCTGCTTCAAACAGGGCAACTACGGGAAACGGCTTTGACCAAAACAGCGGTGTGGGAGGAGTGTCCGAGTGGTAGGCACTGCGGGTTTGTAAAGACACAGGAAAAAAAAGAGGGGGGGCCCTGGACAAGATCTGGCCAATAACGGAAAATGAATCTCAGTCAAGTTGTGATAATATGAACCGCGTTTTGTTGCAGTTGGCGACAAACTATTGATGCTTCTGTGTTGATCGCTTTCCAGACCACCGCATCGCGCGAACTTCTTTTGTTCGCGTCGCCTGAGTCCTAATTTCTAGCCTCCACATTTGTGTTGTCGCTGAAGAAGACTTAGCCGCTCCATTTGAAAAAAAAAAAAGAAAAAAAAAAAAAGAAAACAACCAACAATGAATTTCCAGTCGAGCGTCCCAGTGTCCGGTATCTCGCAGCAATCTCAGCCAGCCATGCCCACTCCAGGGACGGTCCCGGCGCCCGTTCCCGTCCCGGTACCCCAGTCCATCCCGTCCCAGTTCGGATCCGGATCGTCTGCGAGCTCAGGGGCCGGCCAGTTCGGTTCGGGGACAGTTTCGGGTCAGGCTGCACAGTCCGGCCCGGCCGGCTCGCAGTTTGTTTTGTCCAACTCAGCAGCCATCAGAGCGGAGATCCACCGGTTCGAGTCCGTCCATCCGAACATCTACGCCATCTACGACCTGATCGAGCGCATCGACGACCTGGCTCTGCAGAACCAGATCAGAGAGCATGTCATCTCTATTGAAGGTGAGTAATTTCATAACCATTTAGTGGTTTCATTCATTAAAAGGAGGGGATGTTATTTAATTCAGGGATGGTGATAATGGGGGGTGGGGGGGGGTGGGGGGGTTTCCTGCCTTTTATTTCCACTTGGTAACAATGTCATAGGCACAGCCCTAGTGTCAACAATCGCACTTGGAGGATGGGGGCGTAGCCGATCTCATGCTCCTTGTTCACGGATCGAACTGCACCCATGCACTGCAGTGTGAACAATAACAGAGCTCAGCTGCCTCACAGGAGGCACTGTGCAATCAGTCCTCTGAAAATAAGCTCTGCTGCCTAATGGGATTTGCTTTTGTTCTGACACTGACCTGTGATGAGAGGGAGATCTAGTTTGGCTAATAGAGGCAGATGCTGCCGAATATAAAAGCATGTGTTTCCTGAAAGTGACACACAGGAAAAACCCTTTCAAAACAGTAGAAGGGTAAAGAAAGATTGATTGACAGTAGGGATTCTATCCATCCCTCCATTTTTCCTTCCTTCCTTGCCAGGTTTGTGTCTAAACTCTCGCTTGACAATTTCTAAACTTCAATTTGAATCACCTTTCTATTAATTGAGGAGTATGGTTCTGTCACAGTGATGCTGAAAATGAAACCCCACATCGTCTTTATCTTTCTAGTGGACAATTGAGGGATTTGACTGGGGCTGCATGATTTCAGGAACTTCTTAAAGGCAAGAAATTGCGATACTGGTATCGATTACAATCAATCCTCATTTCACAGACATTTTTCTTCCTTTACCACTACAAAATGCCTTTACATTCTCCTTCACTTTTTGCA